>JAIUJO010001804.1:32500-35000 GCA_023846275.1 Vanilla planifolia
CTATCTTCTCCTTCTTTGTCATCTTCTTCTTTTTCTTCTTCTTCTCGTTCTATTTCTTCTTCTACCACTTTCTTTCTCTCTTTTTCTTCTTCTTCTCCTTTTCCTTCTTCCTCTTCTCTTCTTCCCCTATTTCTTCTTCTTCTACTTCTTCATCTTCTTCTTCTTCCTCCTCTTATTTTTTTCTCGTTCTTCTTCTGCATATCTTTCTTCTTCTTCATCTCCTCCTCCTAATTTTTCTTCTTCTTCATCTTTTTTTCTTCTTCTTCATTTCTTCTTCTATTTTATCATCATCATCATCATCTTCTTCTTCTTCTTCCTTTTCTACTTCTTCTTCTTCTTCTCTTTCTTCTTCTTCTTCTACTTCTTCCTCCTTTTCTTCTTCTTCATCACCATCATCATCGTCATCTTCTTCTTCTTCTTCTTCTTCGCTTTCGTCTTCTACTTCTACTTCATCTTCCTCTTCTTCTTCTTCTTCTTCTTCTTCTTCTTCTTCTCCACCTCCTCCTATTACTTCTCCTTCTTCTTCTTCTTTCTCTTCTTCTTCTTCTTATTACTTCCTCTTCTTCTTCTTCTTTGTCTTCTACTTTGTTTTACTTTTCTTCTACTTCTTCTTCTTCTTCTTATCTTCTTTTTCTTCCTTTTCTTCAACTTCTACTTCGTCTTCTTTTTTTCCTTCTCCTTCTTCCCATTCTTCCACTTCTTCTAGCTCATTCTTCTTCATCTTCTACCTCTTATTCTTCTTCTTATTATTATTCTCTGATTTCTTCATCTTCTTCTACTTCTTCTTCCTCCTCCTCGTCTTCTTCTTCTTCTTCTTCTTCTATTTCTTCTTCTTCTTCTTCTTGTTCTTCTTCTTGTTCTTCTTCTTTCTTCTTCTTCTTATTTTTCTTATCTTCTTCTTCTTCTTCTTCTTCTTCTTCTTTCTTCATCTTCTTCTACTTCATGTAATCTACTTCATGTTCTTCCTTTTCTTTATCTTCTTCTTCTTTTTCTTCATTTACTTCTTGTTTTCCTTCACCTTCATCATCTTCTTCCTCTTCTTCTTCTTCTTCAATTTCTTCTTCTTTTTCTTCTTTTTCTTCTTCATTTTCTTCTTCTTCTTCTTCTTCATCATCTTCTTCTTCCTCTCCATCTTCTTCTTCTTCTTCTTCTTCTTCGTCTACTGCTACTAATTTTTCTTCTTCTCCTTCTACTTCTTCATCATCATCATCATCATCATCATCTTCTTCTTCTTCTTCTTCTTCTTCTTTCTCTTCTTCCTCTTCTTCTTGAACTTCATCTTCATCATCATCATCATCATCTACTTCTTCTCCTATTACTTCTTCTTCTTCTTCTTCTTCTTCAAAATATCTTTGTCTTCTTCTTCTTCTTCTTCTTCTTCTTCTTCCTCTTCTTCTCCTTCTTCTTCTTCTTTTTCTTCTTCAATTTCTTCTACTTCTTGTTCTTCTTCTTCTTTTGCTTCCTCTCCTTCTGCTTCTTGTTCTAATTATTTCTCTACTTTTTCTTCTTCTTCCTCTACTTCTTTTTGTCTTCATCTTCTTCATCTTATCTTTTTCTTCTTCTTCTTATTCTTATTCTTCTTCTCCTCCTCCCCATATTTCTTCTTCTTCTTCTTCTTCCTCTTTTTCTCCTTCTTCTTCTTCTTTCTTCTTCTTCTTCTTCTTCTTCTTCTTCCTCTTCTTTTATCTTCTTATTCTTCTTCGTCATCTGATCTTCTTCTTGTTCCTTTTCCTCTTTTTCTTCTTTTTCGTCTTCTTTTCCTCACCTTCTGTCTCTTCTAGTTCTCTTCTCCTTCTTCAACTTCTTCTTCTTCTTCTTCTTGTCCATCATCTTCATCTTCTTCATCTTATCTTCTAGTTCTTCTTTGTCTTCTTCTTATTGGTCGTCTTTTTCTTCATCTTCTTCATTTACATCCTATCTTCTTATTCTTCTTCTTTTTCTTCTATTTCTTCATCTTCTTCTTCTTCTTCTCTTCCTTTGCTTTCTTCCTCTTCTTCTTCTTGTTCTTCTCCTTCTTCTTCTTCTTCATCAGCTTTTTCTACTACTTCTTCCTCTTCTACTTCTTCTCATAATTTTTCTTCTTCTTCCTCTACAACTTCTACTTAGACTTCTACTACAACTTCTTCTTCTTCTTCTAATTCTACTTCTTCTTCTTCAACTTCTTTTTCTCCTACTTCATCCCACATTTCTTCTTCTTTTTCTACATCTTCTTCTTCTTCTTCTTCTTCATCTTCTTATTCTTCTTCATCATCTTACTCTTCTTCTACTTTTTCTTCATCTTATTCTTATTCCTCTTCTTCTTCTTCTTCTTCTCCTCCTCCTACTCCTCCTATTTCTTCTTCTTCTTCTTCTTCTTTCTCTTCTTCTTCTTCTTCATACTTCTTCTTCTTCTTTTTCTTCTTTGTATTCTTCTTTTTTACTTTTTCTTCTTCTTCTTCTTCAATTTATCTTCTTCTTCTTCCTTTTCTTCTTCCTTTTCTTCTTCTTCTTCTTCTTCTTC
>JAIUJO010001804.1:45000-52500 GCA_023846275.1 Vanilla planifolia
TCTTCTTCTTTTTCTACTTCTTCTTCTTCTTCTACTTCTTCTTCTTCTTCTTCTTCTTCTTCTTCTTCTACTTCTTCTTTTCCTTCATCACCATCACCATCTTCTTTTTCTTCCTCCTCCTCTTCTTCTTGTTCTTCTTCTACTTCTTCATCTTCTTCTTCTCCTCTTCTTCTTCTTTCTCTACTTCTTCATCTTCTTCTTCATCATGTTCTTCTTCTTCTTCTTCTTCTTCTTGTCGCATTTCTTCTTTCACTTCTTCTTCTTCTTCTTCTTCTTCCATTTCCTTTTCTTGTTCTTCTTCTTTTTCTTCTTCTTCTTCTTCTCCTTATCTTTCTTCTTCTTCTTCTTCTTCATCACCTTCTTCTTCTACTCCATCTTCTTCTTCTTCTTGTTCTATTTCTTCTTCTTTTACTACTACTACTATTTTTTCTTCTTCTTCCTCTTCTTATCTTCTTCTTCTTCTACTACTTTTGCTTCTTCTTCTTCTTCATCTTTTCTTTCTTCTTCTTTTTCTTCTTTTTCTTTTTTTTGTTGCCCTTTCTTCTTCTTATTCTTCATCTTGTCTTCTTCTTCTTCTTCTTTTTCACATTTTCTTCTTCTTCTTCTTCTTCTTTTCTTCATCTTATTTTACTTCTTTTTTTCCTTCATCATCGTCATGTTCTTCTTCTTCTTCTTCTTCTTCTTCTTCTTCTTCTTCTTCTTCTTCTTCTTCTAGTTCTTCTACTTTTACTTCTACTTTTGCTTCTTCTTCTTCATCGCCCTCTTCTTCTTCATCATCATCTTCTTCTTGTTCTTCCTCTTCTTCTTCTTCTTCATCAACTTCTACTACTTCTTCTGCTTCTTCTTCTTCTTCTTCTTCTTATCCTCGTCCTCCTCTGGTTTCTTCTTCTTCTTCTTTTTCTTCCACTTCTTCTTCTTCTCCTTCTTCTTTCCTCTTCTTCTTTTCCTTCTTCATCCTCCTCTTCTTTTTTCTCTTTCTTCTTTTTCTTCTTCATCATCATATCTTCTTCTTGTTCCTTTTCATCTTTTCTTCTTGTTCTTGTTCTTCTTCTTCCTCTTCTTCTACTTCCTCATCTTCTGTCTCTTCTTCATCTTCTTCTTTCTCTTCTTCCTCTCCTCCATCTTCTTCTTCTCCAATTTCTTCATCTTCTTCTACTTCTTTTTTATTTTTCTTCTTGTTCTTCTTCTTCTACTTCTTCTTCTTCTTTTTCTTCTTCTTCTTTTTCTTCTTCTTCTTCTTCTTTAACTTATTCTACATAGTCTTCTTCATTTTCTTCTTCTTCCTTTTCTTCTTCTTTTTCTTCTTTTTATTCTTCTTCTTCTGCTTCTTCTTCTTCTTCTTCTTCTTCTTCTTCTTTGTCTTCTACTTCTCCTTCTTCTACTTTTTCATCTTCTACTTCTTCTACTTCATCTTCTGCTTCGTCTTCTTCTTCTTCTTCTTCTTCTTCTTCTTGTCCTCCTTCTTTTTCCTCTTCTTCTTCTTTGACTTCTTTTTCTCCTCCTTATTCCCATATTTCTTCTTCTTTTTCTAATCCTTCTTCATCATCTTCTTCATCCTCTTCTTCTTCTTCTTCTTCTTCTCCTCCTCCTCCTCCTCCTCCTCATATTTCTTCTTCTTCTTCTTCTTCTTTATCTTATCTTCTTCTTCTTCTTCCTTTTCTTTCTCTTCTTCTTCTTGTTCTTCTTCTTCTTCTTCTTCTTCTTCCTCATCATCTTCTTCTTCTTCCTCTTCTCCATCTTCTTTTTCTTCTTCTTCTTCTTCTTCTTCTTCTTCTTCTTCTTCTTCTCCTTCTTCTTCTCCTCCTTCTTCTACTTCTTTTTCTACTTCATCTTCTTCATCATCTTCTTCTTCTTCTTCCTCTTCTACTTCTTCTTCATAATCATCTTCTTCTTCTTCTTTTTACTTTTTCTTCTTCATCTTCTTCATCTTTTCATCTTCTTCTTCTTCTTCTTCTTCCTTTTCTTTCTCTTCTTCTTTTTCTTCTTCTTTTCCTTGTTCTTCTTCTTGTTCTTGTTCTTATTCTTCTTCTTCTTCCTCTTCTCCAACTTTTTTTTTCTTCTTGTTCTTCTTCTTCTTCTATTACTACTTTTTCTTCTTCTCCTTCTTTTAGTTCTTTTTCTACTTCATCTTTTTCATCATCATCATCATCATCTTCTTCTTCTTCTTCTTCAACTTCATCTTCATCATCATCCTCATCTTCTTCTTCTTCTTCTACCCATATTTCTTCTTCTTGGTCTTCTTCTTCTTACATTTTCTTCTTCTATTTCTTCTAAATCTTATCCTCTTCTTCTGCTTCTTCTTCTTCTTCTTCTTTTCCTCCTCCTATTACTTCTTCTTCTTCTTCTTCTTTCTCTTCTTCTTCTTCTTATTAATTCCCCTTCTTCTTCTTCTTTGTCTTCGACTTCGTTTTACTTTTTTTTTCTTCTTCTTCATCTTACCTTCTTATTCTACCTTTTCTTCTACTTCTTCTTCGTCTTCTTTTTTCCTTCTCCTTCTTCCCCTTCTTCCATTTGTTCTAGCTCCTCTTCATCTTATTCTTCTTCATGTTCTACCTCTTCTTCTTCTTCTTCTTCTTCCTCTTCTTCTTCTTCTTCTTGTTCTCCTATCTCTTCATCTTCTTCTACTTCTTGTTCTCCTTCTTCTTCTTCTTCTTATTCTTACTCTTCTTCTTCTTCTTATTCGTCATTTACTTCTTCTTTGTCATCTTCTTCTTCTTCTTCTTCTTCTTTTTCTTCTACTTCTTCTTCTTCTTCTTTAACTTCCTCCTCTTCTTCTTCTTCTTATTCTATTTCTTCTTCTTCTTCTTCTTCTTCTTCTTCTTCTTCTTCTTATTCTTTCTTCTTCTTCTTCTTCTTCTTCTTATTTTCTTCTTCCTCTTTGTCTTCTTCTTCTTGTTTTTTTCTTCAACTTCTTTCTCTTCTTCTTCTTCTTCGCCGTCTTATCTTCGTCATGTTCTTCCTTTTCTTTATCTTCTTCTTCTTTTTTTTCTTGATCTACTTCTTCTTTTCATTCATCTTCAGCTTCTTCTTCTTCTTATTCTTCTTCTTCTTCTTATTCTTCTTCTTCATTTTCTTTTTCTTCTTTTTCTTCTCCATCTTCTTCTTTATTTTCTTCTTCTTCTTCTCCTTCTTCTTCTTCTTCTTCTTCTTCTTCTTCTTCTTCATCTTCTGCTTCTTCTACTTCTTCTTCTTCACCATCATCATCATCATCATCTTCTTCTACTATTACTACTATTATAACAACTTCTTCTTCTTCTTCTTCTTCTCCTACTCATCCTCCTTCTTCTTCCTCTTCCACCTCCTCCTCCTCCTCCTCTTCTTCTTGTTCTTCATCATCATCATCTTCTTCTTCTTCTTCCTCTTCTTCTTCTTCTTCTATTTCTTCTTCTTATTCTTCTTCTTCTTCTTCTTCTTCTTCTTCTTCTCCTTCTTCTTCTTCTTCTTCTTCATCTTAACTTCTTCTTCTTCTTTGTCTTCTTCTTCTTCTTCTTCTTTTTTACTTCTTCTTTTTCTTCTCCTTCTTCTTCTTCTTCTTCTTCTTATCTGCTTCTTCTTCTTCGTCTACTTTATCATCTTAATTTTCTTCTTCTTCTTTTCCTTTTCCTTCATCATCATCATCTTCTTCTTCTTCTTCTTCTTTTTCTTCATCTTCATTTTCTTCTTCTTCATCATCTTCTTCTTCTTCTTCATCATCTCCTTCTCTTTCTTCTTCTTCTTCTTCTTCTTCTTCTTCCACTTCTTCTTCTCCGTCTTGTTCATCTTCGTCTTCTTCTTCTACTTCTACTACTACTTTTTCTTCTTCTCCTTCTTCTACTTCTTTTTCTTCTTCTACTTCATTATCATCTTCTTCTTCTTCTTCACCTTCTTCTTAGACTTGTTCTTCATCATTTTCTCCTTCTTCTTCTTCTTCTTCTTTTTTCCCTTCTTGTTCTTACTTTTTCTTCTTCTTCTTCTCCTTCTTTGTCATCTTCTTCTTTTTCTTCTTCTTCTTGTTCTATTTCTTCTTCTAGCACTTCTTCTTCTTCTTCTTCTTCTACTCCTTTTCCTTCTTCCTCTTCTTCTTCTTCCCCTACGTCTTCTTCTTCTACTTCTTCTTCATCTTCTTCTTCTTCCTCCTCTTATTTTTTTTCTCGTTCTTCTTCTGTATATCTTTCTTCTTCTTTGTCTCCTCCTCCTACTCTTTCTTCTTCTTCATCTTTTTATCTTCTTCATCTTTTCTTCTTCTTCTTCTTTTCTTCGTTTATTTTAAGATCATCATCATCATCGTCATCATCTTCTTCTTCTTCTTCTTCTTCTTCTTTTACTTCTTCTTCTTCTTCTCTTTCTTCTTCTTCATCTACTTCTTCCTTCTCTTCTTCTTCTTCATCACCATCATCATCGTCATCTTTTTCTTCTTCTTCTTCTTCTTCTTCGTCTTCATCTTCTACTTCTACTTCATCTTCCTCTTCTTCTTCTTCTTCTTCTCCTCCTCCTCCTATTACTTCTCCTTCTTCTTCTTTCTCTTCTTCTTCTTCTTATTACTTCACCTTCTTCTTCTTCGTTGTCTTCTACTTTGTTTTACTTTTCTTCTTCTTCTTATCTTCTTTTTCTTCCTTTTCTTCAACTTTTACTTCGTCTTCTTTTTTTCCTTCTCCTTCTTCCCATTCTTCCAATTCTTCTAGCTCCTCTTCATCTTCTACCTCTTATTCTTCTTCTTATTATTCTTCTCCTATTTCTTCATCTTCTTCTACTTCTACTTCTTCTTCTTCTTCTTCCTCCTCCTCCTCCTCCTCTTCTTCTTCTTCTTCTTCTATTTCTTGTTCTTCTTCTTCTTCTTTCTTCTTCTTCTTCTTCTTATTTTTCTTATCTTCTTCTTCTTCTTTGCCTTCTTCTTCTTGTTTTTTCTTCATCTTCTTTTGCTTCATCTAATCTAATTCATGTTCTTCCTTTTCTTTATCTTCTTCTTCTTTTTCTTCATCTACTTCTTCTTGTCCTTCATCTTCATCATCTTCTTCCTCTTCTTCTTCTTCTTCATTTTCTCCTTCTTTTTCTTCTTCTTCTTCTTCTTCTTCTTCTTCTTCTTCTTCTTCTTCTTCATCTTCTTCTTCCTCTCCATCTTCTTCTTCTTCATCTTCTTCTTTGTCTACTGCTACTAATTTTTCTTCTTCTCCTTCTACTTCTTCATCATCATCATCATCATCATCATCATCATCTTCTTCTTCTTCTTCTTCTTCTTTCTCTTCTTCCTCTTCTTCTTGAACTTCATCTTCATCATCATCATCATCATCTACTTCTTCTTCTCCTATTTCTTCTTCTTCTTCTTCTTGTTCTTCTTCTTCGTTTTCTTCTTCTTCTTACTTTTTCTTCTTCTTCTTCTTCTTCAAATTATCTTTGTCTTCTTCTTCTTCTTCTTCTTCTTCCTCTTCTTCTCCTTCTTCTTCTTTTTCTTCTTCTTTAATTTCTTCTACTTCTTCTTCTTTTTCTTTCTCTCCTTCTGCTTCTTGTGCTAATTCTTTTTCTACTTTTTCTTCTTCTTCTTCTCTTTCTTATTCTTCTATTTCTTTTTGTCTTCATTTTCTTCATCTTATCTTCTACTTCTTCTTCTTATTCTTCTTCTCCTCCTCCCCATATTTCTTCTTCTTCTTCTTCTTCCTCTTTTTCTCCTTCTTCTTCTTCTTATTCTTCTTCTTCGTCATCTAATCTTCTTCTTGTTCCTTTTCCTCTTTTTCTTCTTTTTCTTCTTTTTCTTCTTCTTTTCCTCACCTTCTACCTCTTCGAGTTCTCTTCTCCTTCTTCATCTTCTTCTTCTTCTTCTTCTTCTTGTCCATCATCTTCATATTATTCATCTTATCTTCTTGTTCTTCTGTCTTCTTCTTCTTGGTCATCTTTTTCTTCATGTTCTTCATTTACATCCTATCTTCTTCTTCTTCTTTTTCTTCTATTTCTTCATCTTCTTCTTCTTCTTCTCTTCCTTTGCCTTCTTCCTCTTCATCTTCTTGTTCTTCTCCTTCTTCTTCTTCTTCATCAACTTTTTCTACTACTTCTTCCACTTCTACTTCTTCCACTTCTACTTCTTCTCATAATTTTTCTTCTTCTTCCTCTACAACTTCTACTTAATCTTCTACTACAACTTCTTCTTCTTCTCCTACTTCTACTTCTTCTTCTTCTTCTTCTTCAACTTCTTTTTCTCCTACTTCATCCCACATTTCTTCTTCTTTTTCTATTTCTTCTTCTTCTTCTTCATCTTCTTCTTCTTCTTCGTCTTCTTACTCTTCTTCTACTTCTTCTTCTTATTCTTATTCCTCTTCTTCTTCTTCTTCTTCTTCTTCTCCTCCTCCTCCTACTCCTCCTATTTCTTATTATTCTTCTTCTTCTTCATACTTCTTCTTCTTCTTCTTCTTCTTCTTCATCTTCTTCATCTTTGTATTCTTCTTCTTTATCTTATCTTCTTCTTCTTCCTTTTCTTCTTCTTCTTCTTCTTCTTCTTCTTCTTCTCCTTCTTATTTTCTTTCTCCTCCTTCCTCTTCTTCCACTTCTTCTTGTTCCTCTTCATCTTATTCTTCCTTATCTTCTACCTCTTCTTCTTCTTCTTCTCCTTTTTCTTCATCATTTTCATGCTCTTCTTCTTCTTCTTCTTCTTGTTCATCAACATTTACTTCTTCCTCTTTGTCATCCTCTGCAAATTTGTCTTCTTCTTCTTCTTCTACTTCTTATTCTTCTTCTTTTTCTTCTTTTTCTTCTTTCTCTTCTTTATCATCTTCTTCTTCTTCTTCGTCTTCTTCTTCTTCTTCTTTTTCTTTCTCTTCTTCTTCTCCTCATCTTATCTTCTTCTTTTTCTTCATCTTATCATCTTCTTCTTCTTTGTCTACTTCTACTTGTTTTCTTCTTCTTCTTCTTCATCTTAACTTCTTCTTCTTCCCATTCTTTATCTTCTTCTTCTTTTTCTTTTTCTGCTTCTCCTTTTCCTTCTTCCTCTTCTTCTCTCTCTTCTTCTTCTTTTTCTTCTTCTTCTTCCTCATTTTTTTCTAATTCTTCTTCTTCTTTTTCTCCTTTTCTATTTCTTTTTCTTCTTCTTCATCTTTTTCTTCTTCTTCTCTTTCTTCTACCTCTTTTTCTACTTCTTCTTCTTCTTCTTCATTTTCTTCTTCTTCTTCTTTTTCTTCTTCTTCTCCTAGTTCTTCTTCTTCTTCTACTTCTTCTACTTCTTCTTTTTCTTCTTCTTCTTACTTTTTCTTCTTCTATTTATTCTTTGTCTTATCTTCTTCTTCTTCTTCATGTTCATCTTCTTCTTCTTTTATTTGCACTTCTTTTACTTCTTCTTCTTCTTCTTCTTCTTCTTCTTTTTCTTCTTCATCTTCTTCTTCATTTTTTTCTTCTTCTTTTTCTTGTTATTCCTATGCTTCATCATCATCATCATCATCTTATTCTTCTCCTTCTTCTTCTCCTTCTTCTTCTTCTTCCTATTTTCCTTCATCACCATCATCATCTTCTTGTTCTTCCTCTTCTTTTTCTTCTCCTTCT
>JAIUJO010001440.1:10000-22500 GCA_023846275.1 Vanilla planifolia
CCTCTTCTTCTTCTAATTCTTCTTCTTCTCCTCCTCCAATTACTTCTTCTTCTTCTTCTCCCTCTTCTTCTTCTACTTCTTCTTCTCCTTCTTCTTCTACTTTATCTTCTTCTTCTTCTTCTTCTTCTTCTTTTTCTTCTGCTTCTTTTACTTCTTCCAAATCTTCTTCTGGTTCTTCTTCTTCTTGTTCTTCAACTTCTACAACAATTTCTTCATCTTCTACCTCTTCAACTTCAACTTCTTCTTTTTGTTCTTCTTCGTCTTCTTCTTCTAATTCTTCTTCTTCTTATTCTACTACTTTTCTACTTCTTCTTCTTCTCTTTCTTCTTCTACTTTTACTTCTTCATCTTCATCTTCTTCTTTCTCTACTTCTTCTTCTTCTTCCTCATATGCTCCTTCTTTTACCTCCTCTTCTTCTTCTTCTTTTACTTCTTCTTCTTCATCTTCTTCTTCTCTTGTACTTCTACTTCTTCATCTTCTTCATCTTCTTCTACTTCTTATTCTTCTTCTCCTTATTCTTCTTCTTTTTCTTCTTCTTCTTCTTCTTCTTCTTCTTCTTCTACTTCTTCTTCTGCTTCTGCTTTTTCATCATCATCATCATCTTCTTCTTCTTCTCCTCCTTTTTGT
Source organism: Vanilla planifolia (assembly GCA_023846275.1). Lineage (NCBI taxonomy): Eukaryota > Viridiplantae > Streptophyta > Magnoliopsida > Asparagales > Orchidaceae > Vanilla > Vanilla planifolia. The sequence goes on from JAIUJO010001440.1 coordinate 10,628, forward strand.
TCTTCTCCTTCTTCTCTTTCTTCTTCCTCTTCTTCTTTTTCTTCTTCTTCTTCTTCTTCTTCTTCTTCTTCTTCTTCTTCTTCTTCTTCCTCTACTTCTTCTGCTACTTCTACTTGTTCTTCTTCTTCTTCTTCTCCTCTGTCTACTTTTTCTTCTCCTTCTTTTTCTTCTTCTCTTCTTCTTGATCTTCTTCTTTTTCATATCTTCTTCTTCTTCTTCTTCTTCTTCTTTACTCTTCTTCTTTCACTTCTTCTTCTTCTCTTTCTTCTTCTCCTTCTTCTCTTTTCCTTCTTCTTCTACATCTTCTTCTTCTTCAGTGTCGTCTTCTTCTTCTTCTTTTTCTTCTTCCTCTTCTTCTTCTTTTTCTTGTTCATCTTCTCTTCAATCTTTTCTTCTTCTACTTCTTCTTCTTCTTCTTCTTCTTATCCTTATTCTCCTTCTTCTTCTACTTCTATATCTTCTTTTTCTATTACTACTACTACTACTTCTATTATTTTTTGTACTTCTTCTTCTTCTCTAATCCTTAATCTGTAGTCCTCAATCCTTAATCTGTAATCTCTAATGCTTAATCCCTAATACATAATCCACAATGCTTAATCTTTAAGACCTAGTCCCTTAATCTCAAATCGCTCATCCTTACTCTTTAATCCTTAATCCTAGATCCCTAATCTTTAATGTCTAATCCCTAATTTTTAACCCCAAATCTCTTATTCTTAATCAATTACTCCATAATCCATATTTCCTAATCCCTAATCATTAATCCCTTAATCCTTAATCTATAATCTCTAACATCTACTCCCTAATCTCTAATCTCTAGTCCCTAAACAGTAGTTGTAATTGCTAATCCTTAATTCATAATTCCTAATCAATAATACCTAATCCTTAATCCTTAATCCTTAACCCGAATATCTAATCCATAATATTTACTACTTAAATTCTTGCTCCCTAATAAATAATCTCTAATAACTAATCCCTAATACCTAAGCCAACCCTCCCTAATCTATAATCCATCCTCTTCTTCTTGTTCTTCTTCATCTTCATGTTCTTCCTCTTCTACTTCTTCTTCTCCTTTGGCTTCTTTTACTTCATCTTCTTCAAATTCTTCTTCTACTTCTACTTCTTCTTCTTCCACATCTTCCTCTTTAACCTCCTTTTCATCTTCCTCTTCTTCTTCATCTTCATCCCCTTCTTCTTCTTCTTGTTCTCCTCCTCTCATCTTCATCTTCTTCTTTTTCTTCTTCTTTGCCTTCTTCTTCTCCTTTTTCTTCTTTTTCTTCTTCCCCTTCTTCTTCTTCTTCTTCTTCTCCTTCTTCTTCGACTTCATCTTCTTCTTTTTCTTCATCCACTTCTTCCGCTTCCATTATTCCTCTTCTTCTTTATTTCCTTTCTCTTCTTCTCCTTCCTCTTGTTCTAATTCAACCTCTTGTTGTTCCTCTTCTTTTTCTTCTTCTTCTTCCTCTTCTTCTTCTTCTCCTACTCATCTTCTTCATCTCCTTCACCCTCTTCTCCTCATCATCCTCATTTTCTTCATCTTTTTCTTCCACTTTTGCTTTATCTTCTTCTTCCTCCTCCTCTTCTCCTCCTTCTTCTTCTTGTTCTTGTTCTTCTTCCTCTACTTCTATTCCTCTTCTTCTTTCCCTTTTTCTTCTTCTTCAACTTCCTCTTCTTCTTCTTCATCCTCTTCTTCTTCCTCTTCTACTTCTTCATCCTCCTCATCTTCTTTTTCTTTTTCCTCTGCTTCTCCTCATCTTCCTCTTCTTCTTCTTCTTCATCCACTTCTTCTTCTTCATTCATCCTTTCCTTCTTCAAGTTCTTCTTCTTCCTCTTCTGTTCTTTTTCTTCCTCTTCCTCTTCTGCTTCTTCTTCATCTTCTTCTTCTTCTTCTTTTATTTCTTCTTCTTGTTCCTCTTGTTCTTCTTCTTCTTTTTCATCATCTTCGTCAACAACTACTACTACTTCTTCATCATCTTCTTCTTCCTCTTCTTCATATTCCATTTCTTCTTATAATTCTACTTCTCCTTCTTTTTTCTTCTTCTGCTTCTTCTTCATCTTCTTCGTCTTCTTCCTCCTTTTCTTCTTCTTCTTCCCCCTCATCTTCTTGTTTCTCTTCTTCCTCTTCTTCCTCTTGTTCCTCTTCTTCCTCATCTTCCTCTTCTTTTTCTACTTCTTCTTCATTTACTACTACTACTTCTTCCTCTTCTTCCTATTCTTATTCTTCCTCTTATTACTCTTCTTCTTCTTCTACTTCTTTTTCATCATCTTCTTCCTCTTCTTCTTCTTCCACTTCTTCAACTTCTTCTTCTTCTTCTTCAACCTCTTCCTCTTCATTTGCTCTTCTTCTTCCCCAACTTCTCCTTCTTCTTTCAGTACTTTTTCTTCATCTTCTTCTTCAACTTCTTCCTCTTTTTTTCTAGCTCTTCTTCTTCTTATTCCTCCTCTTCTTCTTCCTCTTCTACTTCCTTTTCATCTTCTTCTTCCTTCTCAAATAACTTCATCCTCTTCGTTCTCTTTTTCTTCATCTTCTTTTTCTTATTCTACTTTGTCTTCTTCTTCTTCTTCTACTACTACTACTACTACTTTTTCTTCTTCTCCTTCTTCTTCTTCATCTTCTTCTTCTTCTTCTTCTTCTTCTTCTTCTTCTTCTTTTTCTTCTCCTTCTTCTTTTCTAATTCTTCTTCTCCTTCTTCTTTTCTAATTCTTCTTCTCCTTCTCCTTCACCTTGTTCTTCTTCTTCCTCTTTTGTTTCTTCCACTTCTTCTTCTTCTTCTTCTTCTTCTTCCTCTTACTCTTCTTCTTCTTCCTGTTCATCTTCTTCCTCCTCCTCTTCTTCTTCTTTTCTTCGTCTTCTTCTTCTTCTTCTTCCTCTTCTTCCTCTTCTACTTCTTCTTCTTCTTCTTGTTCCTCTTCTTTTTGTTCTTTTTTGTCTTCTTTTTCTTCTTTTTTCTCCTCTAATTTCTCTTCTTTCTCTTCTTTCTCTTCCTCTTCTTTTCTTCCTCTTCTTTTTCATCCTCTTTTACCTCTTTTTCCACTTTTTTTTCCACTTTTCTTGTTGTTCTTCTTCCTTATCTTCTTCATTTTCTTCCTCTTCTCCTTCCTCCTCATCTTTTTCCTTTGCTTCTTGTTCTACTTCTTCATCTCTTCTTCTTCTTCTTTTTCTTCTTCTTCTTCTTCTTCTTCTTCTTCTTCTTCTTCTTTCTACTCTTCTTCCTCCTCTTCTTCTTCTTCTTCTTCTTCCTCTTCCTCTCTTCTTCTTCCTTATCTTCTTCTTCTTCGTCTTCTTCTTCTTCCTAATCTTCCTCATCTTCTTCTTCTTCTTCTCTTCTCTTATTCATCTTCTTTTTCTTAATCTTCTTCTTCTTCTACTACTACTATTTCCTCTTCTTCTTCTTCTTCAACCTCTTTTTCTTGCCCTCCTTTTTCTTCTTCTTCTGGTTTTCTTTTTTTTCTTCATCTCTATCTTCTTTTTGTACTTCTTCTTCATCCTTCTCTTGTTCCTCATCTTCCTCTTCTTCGCCTTCAGCATCTTCTTCCTTATCCACTTCTTCTGCATGCTCTTCTTCTTTTTCTTATTATTATTATTCTTCTTTTCTTCTTGTTCTTCATCTTATTCTTCTTCTTCTTCTTCTTCTTCTTCTCCTACTTCTTCTTCTTCTTCATCTTCTTCTTCTTCTTCTTCTTCTCTTCATCTTCTTCATCTTCTTGTTCTTCTTCTTCTTGTTCTTCTTCTTCTACTGCTTCTTCTTCTTCTTCTTCTTACTCCTACTCTTCTTCTTCTTCTTCTTCCTCTGCTTCTTCTACTACTCCTTTTACCTCTACTTCTTTTTCTTCTTCTTCCTCATCATCTTCATCATCTTCTTCTTCTATATCTTATTCTTATTCTTCTTCTTCTTGCTCTTCTTGCTCTTTTACCCTTCTTCTGTTACTCCTATACTTATTCTAATTCCTCCTCTTCTTCTTCCTCTTCTTCTTCTTGTTCTTCTTCTTCTTCTTTTTCCTCTTCTTCTTCTTCTTCTTCTCCTTCTTCTTTTTCTCCTTTTTCTTTATCCATAATTTCTAATCCATAATCCTGAATCTCACTCTCCCTAATCTCTAATATTTAAATCCTTAAACCATCCCTCATTAATCTATAATCCATAATTCTTAATAACTAATCCCTAATCTCTAATCCCTAATCCCTAATGCCAAGTCCCTAATCCTTAATCCCTAATAACAAATCCCTAATTATTAATTTTTAATTAATCACTAATCTTTAATCCATAATCCCTAATCTTTAGACCCTAATCCATAATCCCTATTACCTAGTCCCTAACCACTAATCTTTAATATTTATTGCCAAATCTCTTATTTCTAATATCTAACCTTTGATCCCTAATCCTTAATCTCTAATCACTTTTCTTAAATCCCTAATCCCAAATCTTTAGTCTCTAAACCCTATTTCATAATCCTTAATCCTAAATCCTTAATCCCTAATACCTAATCCCTAATACCTAATGTCTAATCCCTAATACTTATTCCTTAACCACTCAATTCCTAATTCCTAATCCTTGATATAATTACTAATCCCTAATCCTTAATCTCTAATCCCTAATCTCAAATTCTTAATTGTTATTTCAAAATCCCTATTCCCTAATCCTTAATCCTTAAATCTTGACCTTAATTACTTATCCCAAATCCTTAATTCCGATTCTTTAATTCATGATCTTTAATCTTAAATCTCTAATCCCACGTCTATAATCCTTAATCCTTAATCCTTAATCCATAATCTTGAATCCCTGTCTTTCTAATGTCTAATCCTAAATCCTTAATACCTAATTCCTAGTCCCTAAGCCCTCGCCCATTAATCTATAATCTTTCTTCCTCCTCTTCTTCTTCTTCTACTTCTTCTTCTTCCTCTTCTTCTAAAACTTCTTCCTCCTCTTCTTCTTCTTCTTCATTTTCTTACTCTTCTTCTCCTTATTTGACTTCTTCCTCTACTTCTTCTTACATCCTTTTCTTCTTCTTCTTCTTCTTCCACTTCTTCTTGTTCTTCACCTTCTTCTTTCTCTTCTCCTTCTTCTTCCTCCTCCTCTTCTTCTTCTACTTCTCTTCTTTGTCCTCTTCTTCCTCTTCTTCTTCTTCTTCTTCTTCCTCTTCTTCCTCTTCATCTTCTACTTCTTCTTCTTCTTCTTCTACATTTTCTTTTACTTCTTCTACTACTACTTCTTTTTCATCCTCTTGTTCTACTTCTCTTCTTCTTCTTCTTCTTCTTCTTTTTCAACATCATCTTCTTCTTTTACTTCTTTTTTGACTTCTTCTTCCTTTTCTTCTTCTCACTTCTTCTTCTTCTTCTCCTTATCCTTTTTCTTCTTCTACTACTTCTTCTTCAACTTCTCCTTCTCATTATTATTATTTTTCTTCTTCTTCTTCTTCATGCTCTTCTTCTACTTCTTTTTCTTCTTCTTCTTCTTCTTTTTCTTCTCCTTCTTCTTCTTCTTCTTCTTCTTCTTTTACTTCTTCGTCTTCTTCTTCCTTTTCTTCCTCTTTTTTTGCTTCTTATTCTTCCTCTTCATCTTCATCTTCTTTTTCTTCTTCCCCTTGTTCTTCTTCTTTTACTTCTACTTCTTTTTTTCCTTCTCCTTCTCGTCCTTTCTTCTTTCCTTCTCCATCTTTCTTTTTCCTTCCTTCTTCTTTCTTCTTCATTCTTTCTCTTCTTCTTCCTCTTTTTCTTTCTCTTCTTCTTCTTCTTCTTCTTCTTTCTCTTCTTCTTCCTCTTCTTCTTCCTCTTCTTCTTCTTATTCTTCTTCTTCACCAACTTTTTCTTCATCTTCTTCTACATTTTCTTCTACTTCTTCTTCTTCTTCTTCTTCCCCATCTCCTTCCTTTTCTCCTTCTTCTTCTCCTTCTTTTTCTCATTTTCGTTTTCTTTCTCCTTCTGCTTGTCCTTCTCCTTCTTCTAGATTTCCTCCTCCTTCCCCTCCTTCTCTTTCTCCTCTCTTTCTATTCTTCTTCTTCTACTACTACTACTACCAATGCTACTACTTATTCTTCTTCGGCTTCTTCTTCTTCCTCTTCTTCCTCATCCTCCTCTTCTTCTTCTTCTTATTATTCTTATTCTCTTCTTCTTCTTCTTATCCTTCCCCTTCTTTTTAATCCCTAATCCCTAATCTTTAATCCGTCTCTCCCAAATTCTGAATCTCTAATCTATAATCCCTAATCCCTCCCACTTTAATCTCTAAACCCTAATCTATAATCCCTAATCCCCAATTCTTAATACCTAAGTCATAAAATGTAACTCTTAAACCCTAATCTATAATCCTAATCCATAATCTCTAATTCTTAATCCCTAATCTTTAATGCCAAATCCCATAATTTATAATCCTTAGTCTAAATCCCCTAATTCCTTATCTTGAATTTTTATTTCCTAATCTCTAATATCTAATACCTAATTCTTAATACTTAATCATTAATCCCTTAATTCTTGATTCTTAATCCATAATCCCTAATCTCGAATCGCTAATCCTTAATCCTTATTCCTTAATTCCTATTCCCTTGTCCCTCTGCCTTAATCCTTAATACGTAATCACTAAACCAAAAACCTATTATGTAATCCATAATCCCTAATCTCACTCTCCTTAATTTCTAATATGTAAATCTCTAATCCATCCCTCCATAATCTATAATCCTTGATTTTTAATCACTAATCCCTAATCTCTAATACGTAATCCCTAATAACTAATCCTTAATTATTAATCTTTAATCCATCGCTGATCTTTAATCCTTAATCCCTATTCCTTAAACCCGAACACATAATCCCTAGTACCTAATCCCTAACCACTAATCTTTAATTCTTAATCTCTAATCTCAAATTCCTAATCCCTTGATATCCATAATCTCTAATCACTTGTCCTAAATCCCTATTCCCAAATCTCTAATCTCTAAAACCTAATTCATAATCCTTAATCCTTAATCCCTAATACCTAATCCGTAATCCCTAATCTCTAATCCCTAATACTTAATCCTTAATTACTCAATCCAAAACTCCTAATCTCTAATCCTTAATCTAATTCTTAATTTTAATCATTAAACTTTAATCTCTAATCGTTAATCTCTAATTCTTAATCCTTATTTCAAAATCCTTATTCTCTAATCCTTAATCCTTAAACCTTATCCCTAATTACTTATCCCTAATACATTAGCCTAAATCCATACCTTTTTAATGCTCAATCCTTAATCCTTAGCACCTAATTCTTAATCCTTAATCCCTTGCTTATTAATCTATTATCTTTCTTCTTCTTCTTCTCCTACTTCTACTTCTTCTTCCTCTTCTTTTTAACTTCTTCTTCCTCTTCTTCTTCTACTTCATCTGCTTCTTATTCGACTTCTTCTTCTTCTTCTTCTTCTTCTTCCTCGACCTCCTCCTCTCTTCTTCTTCTTCTTCCTATTCTTCTTCTTGTTCTTCCACTTCTTCTTCTTCTTCCAATTCTTCTTCATCTCCTTCCTCTTCTTCTTCTTCTTCTTCTTCTTTTACTTCTTTTTCTTCCTCTTCCTCTTTTATTTCTTCATACTCTTCTTCTTCTTTTTCTCTTCTACTTCTTCTTCTTCTTCTTCTTCTTCCACTTCTTCTTTTAATTCTTTTTCCACTTCTTCTTCCTCTTCTTCCTCTTCTTCTTCTTCTTCTACTTTTACTTTTTCTTCTTCTACTTCATCTTTGTCTTCTTCTCCTTCTTATTCTTCTTCTTCTTCTTCTACTTCTTCTTCTACTTCTTCTTCCTCTTCTTCTTCTTCTTCATGTTCTTCTTCTACTTCTTCTTCATCATCATCATCATCTTCCTCTTCTTCTTCTTTTACTTCATCTTCTTCTTCCTCTTCTTCATCTTCTTCCTCTTCTTCTTCATCCTCTTCATCTTCTTCTTCTTTTTCTTCTTCCTCTTGTTTTTCTTCCTTTACTTCTACTTCTTCTTTTTCTCATTCTACTTCTTCTCGTTCTCCTTCTCTATCTCCTCCTTTTTTCTCCTTCTCGTTCTCCTTCTATTATTCTTCTTCTTCTACTACTATTGCCAATATCACTAATTCCTCTTCTTCTTCTATTCTTCTTCTTCTTCTTCCTCTTCTTCTCCTTTCTTTTCTTCCTAATCCTTCTCTTCTTTCTCTTCTTCTTCTTCTTCTTCTTCTTCTTCTTCTCTTCTTCTTCTTCATTCTTCTCCTTCTTTTTAATCGCTAATCTCTAATCTTTAATCCCTCTCTCCTTAATTCCTAATCTTTAATCTATAATCCCTAATCCCTAATCCCTAATCTCTAATCCATAATCCCTAACTGCCAATTCTTAGTCCCTAATTCCTAATTTATAATTCCCAATCCCTAATCTCTAATTCCTAATCCTTAATTGTTAAGACCTAATCCCTTACTTTTTAATCCTTAGTCTAAATCTCCTAATCCCTTGCCATGAATTTTTGTTTCTTAATCTCTAATATTTAATCCCAAATCTCTAGTACTTAATCATTAATCGCTTAATTCTTAACTCTTAATCCTTAATCCCTGATCTAATCCCTAATCCCTAATCCTTAATCCTTACTCCTTAATCCCTAATCCCTAGTCCCTATGCCCTAATACTTAATCCTTAGTCCCTATGCCCTAATCCTTAATCTCTAATCCCTAAACCCAAACTCTATTCACTAATCCATAATCCCTAATCCCCAATTCTTAATACCTTATCCCTATTCCCTTAGCCTTAATTTGCTAATCGCTAATCTATCTTCTTCTTCTCCTTCTTCTTCTCCTTCTTCTTCTTCTTCTTATTCTACTTCATCATCTTCTTCTTCTACTTCTACTTCATCTTCTTCTTCTACTTCTACTACTTCTTCTCCTTCTTCTTCTTCTTCTTCATCTTTTCCTCTTCTTCTTCCTATCCTTCTTCTTCTTGCTTCTTACTTTGTTCTTTTGTCTTCTCTCTTCTTTCTTCCTTCTTTTTCCTTCTTCATTCTTCCTTCTCCTTTTTTTTGTAATCTCAAATCCCCTATCCCTAATCCTTAATCTTTAATCTTTAATCATTATTCTATTCTTAATCCCTAATCCTTAATCTTTAATCCATAATCTCTATTGTCTAATCTCTAATCTTAAAACCTAATCCCTAATACCAAATTCTTAATCCCTAATCTCTGTTCTATAATCCATAATACTTAATCTTTAATCTCTAATCCTTAATCCCTAATCATTATTCCTTAATCATTAATCCCTAATCCTAAAACATTAATCTATAAATTCTAATCCTAATCTCTTAATCTCTAATCCATAATCCCCAGTCTATAATACCTAATCCTAAATCAAAAATTCTTAATCACTAATCTCTAATTCTTTATCCCTATTTCCTAATTTATTATCCTTAATCTTAAATCCTGATCTATAAAAATTAATTCCATAATCCTTAATCCCTAATCATTAATCCTTTCATCCTTAATCCCTGATCTTTAATCCTTAATGTCTAATCCTAATTACTTATTCTACAATCCCTACTCTATAATCCGTAATCCTTAATCCCTAAACCATAATCACTAGTTTCTAATTCATAATTCTTATTTCCTAATCCTTAATCTTTAATCCCTAATAGCTAATGCATAATACCTAATCCCTCCCTCCCTAACCTCTAATCCCTAATGCCTAATACCTAATCTTCAATCCCCAATCCCTCCCTCTCTAATGCCAAATCAGCAATCCCTAATCCCAATCTTAATAATAATCGCTTAATCTCTAATCCCTAATTCTAAATCTTTAATCACAAATTTTGAATCCTAAATCCCAAATCCCAAATCAATAATCTTTAACCATTAATCTCTAATCCATAATCCATAATTTAAATCCCTAATCTACAATCCTTAGAAAATAATCTCTTAATCCTTAATCCCTCATCTCTATTCCATAATCATAAATCCTTTCCTCTCCAATCCCTATTCTCTAATCCCTAACCATAATCCTTAATTCCTATTACTTATTCTTAATCCCTACTCCCTAATTTATAATCCTTAATCCTTGAACCCTAATCCTTAATTGTTAATCCATAATCCCTAATACTTATCACCTTATCATTAAACCCTAACACTTAATCCCTAATCCCTCCCTCCTTAATCTGTAATCCTTAATCCATCTCTTCTTCCTCTTCTTCTTCTTTTTCTTCCTCTTCTTCTTCCTCTTCTTCTTCTTCTTCTTCCTCTACTTCTTCTTCTTCTTCCTTATCATCTTCTTTTTCTTCCTATTCATCCTTATCTTCCCCACCTTTTTCTTATTCTTCTTCTTCTTCTTCTTCCTCTTCTTCTTCTTCTTGTACTTCCTCTTCTTCCTCTTCTTCTTCTCCCCTACTTTTTCTTCTCTTTTTTTCTTATTCTTCTTCTTCTTTGTTTTTCTTCTTCTTTCTCTTCTTCTTTTTCCTCCTTTTCTTCTTCTTCTACTTCTTTTTCTTCTTCTTCCTTTTCTTCTATTTCTTCTTCTTCTTCTTCTCCTTCTTCTATTACTACTACTACTTCTTCTTCTTCTCCTTGTCTTCCTACTTCTCCTTCTCCTTCTCTTTCTGTTCCTCCTTCTCCTTCTCCATCTCCTTCTCCTTCTCCTTCTCTTTCTCGTTCTCCTTCTCCTTCTCATCCACTATCTCCTTCTTCTTCTCCTCCTCCTTCTCTACATTCTCCTTCTTTTCTATCACCTTCATCCTCTTCTTCTTCTTCTTCTTCTTCTTCGTTCTTCTTTCTTCTTTCCTCTTTCATGTTCCTTCTTCCATCTTCCTTCTTCCTTCCATCTTCCTTCTTCCATCTTCCTTCTTCTTTCTCCCTTCTTCTTTCTTCTTTTTTCTTTCTTCTTCAATCTTCCCCTTCTCCCTTCCATTTCATCTTCTTCTTCTTTTTTTCTTCTTCCTCTTCTTCTTCTTCCTTCTTCCTTCTTTCTTTTTCCTTCTTCCTTCATCTTTCTTCAATCTTCTTCTTCTTCCTTCTTCCTTCTCTTTATTCTTTAATCCCTAATCCTTCATATCTAACCCTTAATCTTTAATCCATAAACCATTCTGAATCTTTAATCCCAAATCTCTATTCTTTAAACTCTAATCTCTAATCACTAATACTTAATTCTTAATCACTAATCCCTAATACCTAATCTGTAATCTATAATCCTTAATCCTTAATTCTTAATCACTAATCCCTAATCTTTAATGCTTAATCTTTAATTCCTAACCCTAATCCTAATCTCTTGATCACTAATCCCTAATCTCTAATCTATAATGCCTAATACTAATCCTAAATCACTAATCACTAATCTCTAATTCTTGATCCCTAATCCCTATTGCCTAATCCATAATCCAAAGTCCATAATACCAAATCTTTAACAACTAATCCCTTAATCCTTAATCCATAATCTAGAATCCTTAATCATTAATCCCTTTATCCTTAATCCTTAATCCCTAATCCTTATTACTTTTTCCTTAATGCCTACTCCCTAATCTATAATACCTAATCCTTAAAAAATCCTTAATTGCATATCCATTATTCTTAATACTTAATCCTTAATGCCAAATACCTAATCCCTTTGTTCCTAATCCCTAATCCCTCATCTATAATACCTAATCTCTAATCCTCAACCCCTCCTTCGTTAATCCATAATCCATATTCCCTAATCCTTAAACCATAATCCCTCACTTCTTAATCCATAATCCCTAATCTCTAACCCCTAATCACTAATTCATCTCTTCTTCTTCTTCATCTTATTCTTCTTCCTCCTCATCTTCCTATTTCAATTCTTCTTCCTCTTCTTCTTCTTCCTCCCTATTTTCTTCTTCTTCTTCTTCTTCCTCTTCTACTTTTTTTTCTTCTTCTTCTTCTTTGTTTTCTTCTTATTTTTCTTCTTCTTCTTCTTCTCCTTCT
>JAIUJO010001440.1:42500-47500 GCA_023846275.1 Vanilla planifolia
CTTTTTCTTCTCCTTCTTCTTCTTCCCCATACTCTTCTTCTTCTTCTTTTTCTTCTTCTTCTTCTTCTTCCTCTTCTTCTCCTTCCACTTCTTCTTCTTCTTCTTCTTCTTCGTCATCTTCTTCTTCTTCTTCTTTGACTTCTTCCTCTTCTTGGCATTCTCGTTCTTCATCTTTTGGGTTTTCTTCTTCTACTTCTTCCTCCTCTTCTTCTAGTTCTTCTTCTTCTTCTACTGCTTCTTTGTCTTCTTCTTCTTCTTCTTATTCCTCTTCTAATTATTTTTCTTTTTCTTTTTCTTCTTCTTCTTCTTCTATATCATCTTCCTCTCCATCTTCTTCTTTTTCTTCTTCTTCTCCTTCTTCTTCATTATCTTCTTCCTCTCCTACCTCTTCTTCTTCTCCATCTTCTGCACATTCTTCTTCCTCTTATTCTTCTTCTTCTTCTTCTTCTTCTCCTTCTTCTTCTTTTCTTCTTCTTTTACTTTGCCTTCTTCATCATCATCTTCATCTTCATCTAATTCTTCTACATCTTCTAACTTCTTTTTCTTCTTCTTCATTTTCTCTACATCTTCTTCTTCATCTTCTTTTTCTTCTTCTTCTTGTCCTTTCTATTTCTAATTCTTCTTCTTCTTCTTCTTCTTGATCATCATCATCTTCCCCTTCTTCTTCTTCTTCTTTTTGTTCATCTTGTTCTTCTTCTTCAACTTGTTGTTCTTGTTCTCATTCTTCTTGTTCTTCTTCTCCTTCTCCTCCATCTTCTTCTTCTCTTTCTTCTTCTCTTTCTCGTCCTCTTCCTCCTCCTTCTTCTTCTTCTTCTTATTCTTCACTTCTTTTTTTTCTTCTTCCCCTTCTTAATCTTCTCCCTCACCTTCTTCTCCTGTACCCTATTCTTCTTCTTCTTCATCTTCTTCTTCTTCTTCTTCTTCTTCTTCTTCTTCTCCTTCTCCAACTCCTTCTCATTCTTCTTCTTCTTCTTCTTCTCCTTCTTCATCTTCTTCGCCTTCTTCATCTTCATCTTCTACTTCTTCTTCTTCTTCATCTTTCTCTCTTGTTCTTCTTCTTCTACTACTTCTTCTTCTCCTCCTCCTCCTCCTTTTCCTTCTTTTTCTCTTTCTAATTTTTCTGCCACTTCTTCTTCCTCTTCTTCTCCGTCTTCTTCTACTTCTCCTTATTCTTCTTCTTCTTCTTCTTATTGTTATTATTCTTCTTCTTCTCCTTCTTCATCATTATCTTTTTCTTCTTCTTCTTCTTTTCATCATCATCATCATCTTCTTCTTCTTCTTCTTTATCTTTTCCTTTTTCTCCTTCTTCTTCTTCTACTTCTTCTTCTTCTATTTCTTCTTCTTCTTTTCCACCTCCTCCGTTTTGTTCTTCTTCTGCTTCTGCTTCTTCTTGTTCTTCTTCTTCTTCTTCGTCTTCTTCTTCTTCTTCTTCTTCTTCTTCTTTTTCTTCTACTTCTTTTCCATCTTCTTCTTCCCCTTCAACTTTTTCTTGTTCTTGTTCTTCTTCTTCTTCCTCTGCTTCTTCTTCTCCTTGTACTTCTTCGTGTTCTTCTTCTTCTTCTTCCACTTCTTCTTCTTCTTCTTCTCCATCTTCTTCTTCTCCTTAATTTTCTTCTCCCTCTCCGTCTTCTTGTTCTCCTCCTCCTCCTTCTTCTTCTTCTTCTTCTTCTTCTTGATCTTCATCATCTTGTTCTTCTTCTTCATCTTCTTCTTCTTCTTGTTCTTTTACTTCTTCTTTTGCTTCACTTCTTCTTTTTCTTATTCTTCTCGTTCTTCTTCTTCTCTTTCTTCTTCTTCTTTTTCCCCTTCTTCTACATTTTCTTCTTCTTCTACTTCTTCTTCTTCTTCTTCATCTTTTTCTTCTTTTCCTTCTTTTTCTTCTTCTTCTTCTCCTCCTTTCGATTCTTCTTCTTCTCCTTCTCCTTCTTCTTCTTCTTCTTCTTCCTCTTCTTCTTTTTTTTACTTATTCTTCTTCTTCTTCTTCTTCTTCAACTTCCTCTTCCTCTTCTTTTTCTTCTCCTTCTTCTTCTTCCCCATACTCTTCTTCTTCTTCTTCTTCATTTTCTTCTTCTTCATCTTCTTCTTCTTCTTCTTCCTCTTCTTCTTCTTCTTCTTCTTCGTCATCTTCTTCTTCTTCTTCGCCTTCTTCTTCTTCTTCGCCTTCCTTTTTTTCTTCTTCTTCTTCTTCGTCGTCTTCTCCTTCCCTTCTTCGCCTTCTTCTTCGTCTTGGCGTTCTCATTCTTCATCTTTTGGGTTTTCTTCTTCTACTTCTTCCTCCTCTTCTTCTAGTTCTTCTTCTTCTTCTACTGCTTCTTTATCTTCTTCTTCTTCTTCTTCTAATTCTTCTTCTAATTATTTTTCTTTTTCTTTTTCTTCTTCTTCTTCTTCTCTGTCTTCTTCCTCTCCATCTTCTTCTTTTCCTTCTTCTTCTCCTTCTTCAATATCTTCTTCCTCTCCTACCTCTTCTTCTTCTCCATCTTCTGCACATTCTTCTTCCTCTTTTTCTTCTTCTTCTTCTTCTTCTTCTTCTCCTTCTTCTTTTACTTTGCCTTCTTCATCATCATCTTCTTCGTCATCTAATTCTTCTACTTCTTCTAACTTCTTTTTCTTCTTCTTCATTTTCTTCTTCATCTTCTTCTTCATCTTTTTTTTCTTCTTCTGCTTGTTCTTTCTATTTCTAATTCTTTTTCTTCTTCTTCTTGATCATCATCATCTTCCCCTTCTTCTTCATCATCTTCTTCTTTTTGTTCATCTTGTTCTTTTTCTTCATCTTGTTGTTCTTGTTCTCGTTCTTCTTCTTCTTCTTCTCCTTCTCCTCCATCTTCTTCTTCTCCTTCTTCTCTTTCTCCTCCTCTTCCTCCTCCTTCTTATTCTTCTTGTTATTCTTCACTTCTTTTTGTTCTTCTTCCCCTTCTTAATCTTCTCCCTTACCTTCTTCTCCTGCTCCCTATTCTTCTTCTTTTTCTTCTTCTTCTTCTTCTTCTTCTTCTCCTTCTCCAACTCCTTCTCATTCTTCTTCTTCTTCTTCTTCTCCTTCTCCTTCTTCTTCGCCTTCTTCATCTTCATCTTCTACTTCTTCTTCTTCTTCATCTTCATCTTCTTCATCTTTCTCTCTTATTCTTCTCCTCCTCCTCCTCCTTTTCCTTCTTTTTCTCTTTCTAATTTTTCTGCTACTTCTTCTTCCTCTTCTTCTCCTTCTTCCTCTTCTCCGTCTTCTTCTACTTCTCCTTATTCTTCTTCTTCTTCTTCTTCTTCTTCTTATTCTTCTTCTCCTTCTTCATCATTATCTTTTTCTTCTTCTCCTTCTTTTCATCATCATCATCTTCTTCTTGTTCTTTATCTTCATCTTTTTCTTCCTCTTTTTCTTTTTCACCTTCTTCTTCTTCTACTTCTTCTTCTTCTATTTCTTCTTCTTCTTTTCCACCTCCTCCTTATTGTTCTTCTTCTGCTTTTGCTTCTTCTTGTTCTTCTTCTTCTTCTTCCTCTTCTTCTTCTTCTTCTTCTTCTTCTTCTTCTTCTTCTGCTTCTTTTCCATCTTCTTCTTCCCCTTCTACTTTTTCTTGTTCTTGTTCTTGTTCTTGTTCTTCTTCTTCTGCTTCTTCTCCTTCTACTTCTTCGTGTTCTTCTTCTTCTTCTTCCACTTCTTCTTCTTCTTCTCCATCTTCTTCTTCTCCTTAATTTTCTTCTCCCTCTCCTTCTTCTTGTTCTCCTCCTCCTCGTTCTTCTTCTTCTTCTTCTTGATCTTCTTCTTCTTCTTCTTCTTCTTTTACTTCTTCTTCTTCTTCACTTATTCTTTTTCTTATTCTTCTCAATCTTCTTCTTCTCTTTCTTCTCCTTCTTCTTCTCCTTCTTCTTCTTTTTATTCTTCTTCTACTTCTTCTTCTTCTTCTTCATCTTTTTCATCTTTTCCATCTTTTTCTTCTTCTTCTTCTTCTCCTCCTTTTGATTCTGCTTCTTCTCCTTCTCCTTCTTCTTCTTCTTCTTCCTCTTCTTCTTTTTTTTTGCATATTCTTGTTCTTCTTCTTTTTCTTCTTCTTCTTCATCTTCTTCTCCTTCATCTTCTTCTCCTTCCGCTTCTACTTCTCCATCTTTTTCTTTTTCTTCATCTTCTTCTTCTTCTACTTCCTCTTCCTCTTCTTTTTCTTCTCCTTCTTCTTCTTTCCCATACTCTTCTTCTTCTTCTTTTTCTTCTTCTTCTTCTTCTTCATCTTCTCCTTCTTCTTCTTCTTCTTCTTCTTCTTCCTCTTTTTCTTCTTCTTCTTCTTCTTCTTCGTCATCTTCATCTTCTTCTTTGCCTTCTTCTTCTTCTTGGCCTTCCTTTTTTTCTTCTTCTTCTTCTTCGTCGTCTTCTCCTTCCCTTCTTCGCCTTCTTCTTCTTCTTGGCGTTCTCGTTCTTCATCTTTTGGGTTTTCTTCTTCTACTTCTTCCTCCTCTTCTTCTAGTTCTTCTTCTTCTTCTACTGCTTCTTTGTCTTCTTCTTCTTCTTCTTATTCTTCTTCTAATTATTTTTCTTTTTCTTTTTCTTCTTCTTCTTCTTCTCTGTCTTCTTCCACTCTATCTTCTTCTTTTTTTTTTCTTCTCCTTCTTCTTCATTATCTTCTTCCTCTCCTACCTCTTCTACTTCTCCACCTTCTACACATTCTTCTTCCTCTTCTTCTTTTTCTTGTTCTTTTCTTCTTCTTCTTTTCTTCTTCTTTTACTTTGCCTTCTTCATCATCATCTTCTTCTTCATCTAATTCTTCTACTTCATCTTCTAACTTCGTTTTCTTCTTCTTCATTTTCTTCTTCATCTTCTTCTTCATCTTCTTTTTCTTCTTCTTCTTGTTCTTTCTATTTCTAATACTTCTTCTTCTTCCTCTTGATCATCATGATCTTCCCCTTCTTCTTCTTCTTCTTCTTCTTCTTCTTGTTCATCTTGTTCTTCTTCTTCATCTTGTTGTTCTTGTTCTCGTTCTTCTTATTCTTCTTCTTCTTCTTCTCCTTCTTCTTCTCTTTCTCCT
>JAIUJO010001440.1:52500-55000 GCA_023846275.1 Vanilla planifolia
CTACTTCTTCCCTTTCCTCTTCTACTTCATCTTCTTCTCCTTCATCTTCTCTTTCCTCTTCTTCGTCTTCTCGTTCTTTTCTTCTTATTCTTCTTATTTATATTCTTCTTCTTCCTTCTTCATCATTTTCTTCTTTTTCTTCCTCCTCTTCTTCTTATTCTTCTTAATTTCCTTCATCTTCTTTTGCTTCTTTTCAGTATTCTTCTTCTCCGCCTTCTTCTCCTTCTGTTTCTCCTTCTTCTTCTACTTCATTTGCCTTGTCTTTTTCTCCTTCTTCTTCTTCTTCTTCTTCTATTTCTTCTCCTACTACTACTACTTCTTCTGCTTCTTCATCTTCGACTTCGTCATCATCATCTTCTTTCTCTTCTATTACTTCTCCTTTTTTCATCTTCCTCTACTTCTTCTTCTTCTTCTTCTTCTTCTTCTTCTTGTTTTTCTTCTGCTTTATCGTTCTTCTTCTTCTCCATTTTCATCCTTCTTCTTCTTCTACTTCTTCATCATCTTTTTCTTCTCCTTCTTTTTCATCATCATCATCTTCTTCTTCTTCTTCTTCTTCTTCTTCTTCTTCTTTATTTTCTTCTACTTCTTCTTCTTCATCCTCTTCTTCTATTTCTTCTTCTTCTTCTTCTTCTTCTTCTTCTTCTTCTCCTTCTCCTTCTCCTTCTATTTGTTCTTTTTCTTCTTGTTCATTTTCTTCTTTTTCTACTTATTCTTCTATAACT
This sequence comes from Vanilla planifolia, assembly GCA_023846275.1. Lineage (NCBI taxonomy): Eukaryota > Viridiplantae > Streptophyta > Magnoliopsida > Asparagales > Orchidaceae > Vanilla > Vanilla planifolia. The sequence goes on from JAIUJO010001440.1 coordinate 53,223, forward strand.
TCGTCTTCTTCTTCTTCTTCTTCATCTTCTTCTTTTCCTCCTTCTTCTCCTTCATTCTCTCTTTCTAATTCTTCATCTTCTTCTTCTTCTTCTTCTTCTTCAGCATCTACTTCTTTGTATTCTTCTTCTTCTGCTTTTTTGACCCTTCTTCTTCTTCTTCTACTTCTACTTCTACTTCTTCTTCTTCTTCTTCTTCATCTTCATAAAATTCTTCTTCTTACTTCTTTTTTTCTTCTTTTTATTCTATGTTTTCTTCTTCAACTTCTTTTTCATCTTCGTCTTCTTCTTTCCACATCTTCTTCGTCATTCATTTTCATCATCTTCTTCTTCTTCTCTTTCTCCTTCTTCTTCTTCACCTTCCTCTTCTCCTCCTTCTTCTCTATATTCTTCTTCTCCTTCTTTTCCTTCTTGTTCTTCTTTGTCTTCTTGTTGTTCTTCTTCTTCTTCATCTTGTTATTCTTCTTCTTCCTCTTATTCTTCTTCTTCTTCGTCTGCTTCATCATCTTCTTCTTGTTCATCTTCTCTTTTTCTCCTTATTCTTCCCCTTCTTCTTCTTCTTCTTCTCTTCCTCCTCCTTATTCTTCTTATTCTTCTTCCTCTTCTTCATCATCATCATCTTCACTTTCTTCCTCTTTTCTTCTTATCCTTCTCCATCTTCTTCTTCTGCTTCATCTTCCTCACCCTCTCCTTCTGCTTCTCCTTCTTCTTCTTCTTCTTCTCTTATTCTTCTTCTTCATCATCTTCTTCTTCCTTTTCTTCCTCTCCTTATTTTTTTCTACTTTTTCTTCTTCTCCTTCATCTCCTCCTCCGTCTCCTTCTTTTACTTCTTCATCTTCTTCTTATTCTTCATCTTCTCGTTTTCTCCTTCTTCTTCCTCGTCTTCTTCTCCTCCTCATCCTCCTTATTCTTCTTCTTCTTGTTCCTCTTAATCATCATCATCATGATCATCACCTTCTTCCTCTTCTTCTTCTTCTTCTTTTTCTCCATCTTCTTCTTCTCCATCATCTTCCTCACCCTCTCCTTCTTCTCCTTTTTTTTCTTCTCCTTCTACTTCTTCTTCTACTACTTCTTCTTCTTTGTCTTCGTCTTCTTCTTCTTCTTCTTCATCACTTCTTGTTTTACTTCATCTTCTCCTTCTTCCTCTTCTCCTTCTTCTTCTTCTTCTTCTTCTTCTTCGTCTTCTTCATCTTCTTCATCTTCCTCTTCTTCTTTTTTTTCCCATAATCTCCTCCTCCTTCTTCTCCTTATTTTTCACTTTCTAATTATTTTACGTCTTCTTCTTCTTCTCCTCCTCCTTGTTCACTTTCTCCATCTTCTACTTTTTCTTCTTCTTCTTTTTCTAATTCTTTTTCTCTCTCTTCATCTTCTCTTTCTTCTTCTACTACTTCTCCTTCTTCTTCTTTTTCTTCTTCTTTTTCTTCTGCTTCTTCATCTTCTTCATCTTCTTCTTCTCCTTCTTCACCTTCTCCTTCTCCTTCTCCTTCTATTTGTTCTTTTTCTTCTTGTTCATCTTCTTCTCTTTCTACTTATTCTTCTACAACTTCGCCTTCTTCTTCTTCTTCTTCTTCTTCTTCTTCATCTTCTTCTTTTCCTCCTTCTTCTCCTTCATTCTCTCTTTCTAATTCTTCATCTTCTTCTTCTTCTTCTTCTTCAGCATCTACTTCTTCTTCGTATTCTTCTTCTTCTGCTTTTTTAACCCTTCTTCTTCTTCTTCTTCTACTTCTACTTCTACTTCTTCTTCTTCTTCTTCTTTATCTTCATAAAATTCTTCTTCTTAC
>JAIUJO010001290.1:2500-7500 GCA_023846275.1 Vanilla planifolia
GAAGAAGAAGAAGAAGTATAAGAAGAAGAAGAAGAAGGAGAAAAAGAAGAAGTCGAAGCAGAAGAAGAAAAAGAAGATGAAGTGGAAGGACAACTACAAGAAGAAGAATAAGAAGTGGTAGAAAAAGTAGAAGAAGAAGACGAACAAGGAGAAGAAGAAGAAGAAGAAGAAGAGGAAGAAGAGTTGGATGAAGGCGACAAAAATGAAGAGGAAGAGTAAGAAGAAGAAGAAAAAGAAGAAGAAGACAAAGAAGAATAAGAATAAGAATAATAATAATAAGTAGAAGAAAAAGAAAAAGGAGAAGAAGAAGAAGAAGATGATGAAGAAGAAGAAGAACACGAAGAAGAAGAAGATGATGATGATGAAGAAGACGATGAAGATGAAGAAGAGGAAGAAGAAGAAGAAGAAGACGAGGAAGAAGAGGAAGAAGAAAAAATAGAAGAAGAAGAAGAAGGAGAAAAAGAAGTAGAAGAAAAAGAAGAAAAAATAGAAGAAGAAGAAAAACAAGAAGAAGAAGAAGAAGAGAAAGAAAATGAGTAAGAAGAAAGAGATGAAGAAGAAGAAGAAGAAGAAGAAGAAGACGAAGAGGAAGAGGAAGAAGAAAAAGAAGAATAGGATGTAGAGAAAGAAGAAGAAGAAGAAGAAGTGGATTGAGACGAAGTAGTTCAAGAAGAAGAAGAAGAAGAAGAAGAAGAAGAATAAGAACAATAAGAAGAAGAAGAAGAAGAAGAAGAACAAGAAATAAAAGAAGCAAAAGATGAGGTGGAGGAGGAAGAAGAAGAAGAGGAGGAGAAGAAGAAGAAAATGAAGAAGGCATGAAAAGGAATACAAAGAAGAAGAAGAAGATGAAGATGAAGAAGAAGGACAAAAATAAGAAGAAGAGGAAGAAGAGACTGAAGAAGAAGAAGAACAAGGAGAAGAAGAAGATGAAGAAGAAGAAGAAGAAGAAGAATAAGAATAAGAAGAAGAAGAAGAAGAATAAGAAGAAGAATAAGAAGAAGGAGACGAAGTAGAAGAAAAATTAGGAGAAGAAGAAAATGGTTATGAAGAAGAAGAAAAAGAGGAAGAAGAAGAAGAAGAGGATGAAGAAGACGGAGAAAAATGTGAAGAAGAAGAAGAACAAAAAGAATAAGAAGTAGAAGAAGAAAAAGAAAAAGAAAGACCACAGGAAGAAGAAGAAGAAGATGATGATGAAGTAGAAGAAGAAGAAGAAGAAGAAGAAGAAGAAGAAGATGATGATGAGGAAGGAGAAGAAGATAAAGAAGAAAAAGAAGTTAAACAAGAAGTTGTAGTTGTAGTAGAAGAAGAAGAAGATGAAGAATAGGAAAAGAAAGAAGAAGAAGAGCAAGAAGAAGAAGAGGAAAAAGAAGAATAATAAGGAGTAGGAGGAGGAAGAAGAAGAGGATGAAGATAAAGAAGAACACAATGGAAAAGAAGAAGAAAAAGAAGAACAAGAAAGAGAAGCAGAATTAGAAGAAAGAGAAGATGAGAAGATGGAGATGAAGAAGAAGTAGAAGAAGAAGAAAAAGAAGTAGAAGAAGAAGAAGGAATAGGCGAAGAGGAAGTCGACGAAGATTAAGAAGAAGTTGAAGAAGAAGAAGAAGAGAGGAGGAGCAGGAAGAAGAAGAAGAGGAAGAAGAAGAAGAAGAGAAAGAAGAAAAAGAAGAAGAAGAAGAAGAAGATGAAAAATAATAATAAGAAGAAGAAGAATGAAAAGAAGAAGAAGAAGAAGGAGGAGGAGGAGGAGAAGGACAAGAAGGAGAAGAAGAAGTAGAACAACAAAAAGAATATGAGGAAGAAAAAGAAGATAAAGATGAAGAAGAAGATGATGACGAAGAAGAAGAAGATGAACAGGACAAAGAAGAAGAAAATCATGAGGAAGTAGAAGAAGAAGATGATGATGATGATGATGATGAAGATGATGATAGTGAGGATGAAGAAGAAGAAGTAAAAGAAGGAGAAGAAGAAGAAGAAGAAGAACAAGAGGAAGAAGAATAAGAAGAAGAAGAAGAAGAAGAAGAAGAAGAAGATGATAAAGAAGAAGAAGATGATGATGAAGAGGAAGAAGAAGAAGAAGAAGAAGAAGAGGATGAAGAAGTAGAAGATGAAGAGGAAGTAGAAGAAGAAGATGAAGGAGAAGAAGAAGAAGAAGAAGATGATGATGATGAAGAAGAAGAAGAATAATGATAGTGATAATAGTAAGACAAAGTAGTAGAAGAAGAAGAAGAAGAAGAAGAAGAAGAAGACGAAGTAGAAGAAGAATTAAAGGAACAAAATGAAGAAGAAGAAGAAGAAGAAGAGGAAGAGGAGTAAGAAGAAGAAGAGGACAAAGATAAAGAAGAAAAATGAGAGGAACAAAAAGAACGAAAAGAATAAATGAAGAAGAAGAAAAAGAAGAAGGGGAAGAAGAAGAAGAATATGTTGATGATTAAGAAGAAGATGAAGAACAAGAAGAATATCAAGAAGAAAAAAATCAAGAGGACGATGAGGAAGGAGAAGATGGCAAAGAAGAAAAAGAAGAAGAACAACTGGCTGTAGTAGTTGAAGAAATAGAAGATGAAGGTGAAGAAGATCATGAAGAAGAAGAAGAGAAAGAAGAAGAATAAGAGGAAGAAGAAGAAGAGGAAAAGGTAGAAGAAGAAGAGGAGGAGGAAGAAAATGAAAAAAAAGAAAAGGAAGAAGAAGAAGATGAAGAGGAAGAAGAAGAAGAAGAAGAAGAAGAAGATGAAGGAGAAGAAGAAGGATAAATAGAAGATGGAAAAGAAGAAGAAGAGAAGAAGAATAAGGAGAGAAAAAAGAAGAAAAGGAAGAGGCAGAAAAAGTAGTAGTAGAAGAAGAAGAAGAAGAAGAAGAAGAGGAAGGGGCGAAGAAAAAGAAGTTCAAGAGGATGAGAAGAAGAAGAAGAAGAAGACGAGGAAGAAGAGGAAATAGAAGAAGAGGAGGAAGAAGAAGAAGAAGACAAAGAAATAGTAGTAATAGAAGAAGAGGAAGAGGAGGAAGAAGAAGAAGATGAAATAGAAAAAGAAGAATAAGAAGAAGAAGAACATGTAGATGAAAAACAATAAGAAGAAGAAGAAGAGGAAGAAGAAGCTGAAGAAGAAGAAGAATTACAAGAAGAAGAAGATCACGAAAATGAAGAAGAAGAAGAAGAAGAAGAAGGAGAAGATGATGAAGAAGATGAAGAAGAAGAAGAAAAAAAAGGTGATGAAGGAGAAGAAGAAGAAGAAGAAAAATATGAAAAAGTGAAGTACTTTGTGCTGAAGACAATCCCACATGAGAAGGGTGAATTGTGGTAAATAAAATTTTCTTTCGATTTTTTTTTTCATTTAAAACTTAAATCTTTTAAGCAAGAGTAAGAAAGAATAGTACAGAAAAGATTTTTAAGATGGTTCGACTCAATATCAAGACTACATCCACCCCAACCGGTGCTAGGAAAAAATCACTAAAATCGCCAAATTACAAACGAGGTTTTTCGTACGGTTCACCTCAAACCTACTTGGGCTTTTACCTACGACTAATACCGAACCTACTTGAGTTTTTTTGGGCTCAACTCAAACCCTAAACTTTTGAATAATTATCGGGATGCCCTTACCCCAAAGAAAGAAATACAAAAAGTTGGCAAAACTTAAGACAGTTTTAAGAAAAATATGAGGCACACACAACACCAAAAAGGTGAGGAATAGAGATTAAAAAATAGTTAAGGAAAACAAAACCTCCAATTTTGGGTTCCTTCTTGCAGCTTTCACTTTGTGACTTTTAAAGCGTCGTATGCATTTGGCATTGCTCGATATTATGAATTGAAAGTTTTGAAATCTTAGCAATGGTAATCTCTAGGAGTTCTTCATCATTCCTTATTCATAGAGCTTAATTTAAGCTCTAAATCCACTTCCAACGGCTCTAAAATGAATTAGCAGTTTGGCTAACGGATACAAAGTAGTCACCATTCGATTTGGAGCTTGAAATGGACGTTTCTGATGGAATCTCAAATTTACCGTTCAAGATCAACCCTGACCATTGGATATAGGTAGCCTTGATTTAGGCCATTGGATGACGCGTTGGTTGTCCTACATTTATGAAAATAATGTGTCCAAAATTTAACTAAAATAGAAACTTCCTACAGTGGTTCCACATCCTCTTACAGGTCCTTCTCGGGTTCGAATCTCCTACTTAGCATTCTACTGTTACCATGCAGTAATTTACCTTGATTAATCTGAGTCGTCTGATCGTGCCTTTCCTTCTGCTTTCTTTGCAATCAAATAGGAGTTTAGGCCCACATCGTTCAAATGTCTTTCCATTACTCTCTATAATACTTTCGGTTCATATGTCTCTCGAGTCATTTGGGGTTGGCTCCCACCTTCCTCGACCAAGATTTCATCACTTTGTCCCAGTTGACTTGATTTTGCGGTTTTTCTGATCAGCTTTCTCTATGGGCTGAGTTCGCACTTCTTTGGCACTTGTTCCATTCAACAGCTGCGGGCTGATTTCTCACTTGTTCCATTCAACAGCTCTTCCTATGGCCTTTAGGCTTTGCGTGCCCCTTTAGGGTCTATCAAACAATTTTTAATTTATTTTACTTTTTAAATCCTTAAATCCTGGACGAACTAGCAGCCGGGTCGGGCGTCGACCAGCCTAATGCTACAGTGAAAATTCCCGAGACTAAAGTGTTTTATAGTGTCTTGTAAGAACTTTTGTGCCAAAATTTTGAATATAAGTATACCAAAATAATTTTATATTATAATATTATTATAAGTGTCCTAAAAGACTATGAAAAGAAATTCATGAAAAATAATTTATAAATAATTTTTAAAATTTAAATATTGATGTCTATACTTTTCATAAATAATGTTTGGCCCAAAAATCAAAATTCAAAAATTATTAAACTTATAGTATTTTCAAATAACAAAGCTACTAGTGTGCCACATCATCTCAAAATTTAGACACATCAAATTCGAAAAAAATAAAGAGATATTCAAGTATAAAGATTTTGGTGCATGCCTTCA
>JAIUJO010001290.1:12500-15000 GCA_023846275.1 Vanilla planifolia
GATGAAGAAAAAGGAAATGAAGAAGGTGGTGAAGAAAAAGAAGAAGAAGAAAAAGAACAATTAGAATAAAATGAATGAGAAGAAGAAGAAGAAGAACAAAAAGGAGAAGAAGAATTAGAAGGAGAAGTTGATGAAGATGAAGTTGAAGAAGAAGAAGTAAAAGAAGAAGAAGAATAAGAAGAAGAAGAAAAAGACAAAGAAGAAAAAATGAAGAAAAGCAAGAAGAAGAAGAAGAAGAAGAAGAAGAAGTACAAGAAGAAGAAGAAGAAGAAGAAGCAGAAGAAGAAGAAGAAGAACTTACAGAAGCAGAAGAAGAAGAAGAAGAAGAAGAAGAAGATGAAGAAGAACAAGAAGAAGAAGAAGAGGAACAAAAAGGAGTAGAAGAAGAAGTGAAGAAGAAGAAGAAGAAGAACAAGGAGAAGAAGAAGAAGAATGAGAAGTAGACGAAGAAGATGCTGAAGAAGAAGAACAAGGAGAAAGATAAGAAGAAGAAGAAGAAGGAGAAGGAGAAGAAGGAGAAGAAGAAGAAGAAGAAGAAGAAGAAGAAGAAGAATAAAAGAAGAGGAGGAGGAAAATGATGAAGAAGATGAAGAAAAAGATGAAGATGATGAAGAAGAAGAAGAACAAGAAGAAGAGGATGAAGAAGAAGAAAATTATGAGAAATAAGAAGAAGAAGAAGAAGAAGAGGAAGAAGAAGATGATGATGATGATGATGATGAAGAAGAAGGACAGAAAGAAGAAGAAGAAGAAGAAGAAGAAGAAGACAAAGACGAAGAAGAAGAAGAAGAAGAAAAAGAATTAAAAGAAGAAGGTGATGATGAAGATGAAGATGAAGAAGAAGAAGAAGAAAAAGAAGAAGAACAAGAACAAGATCAAGAAGAAAAAAGGAAGGCAAAGAAGAAGAAGAAGACGAAGAAGAGGAACAAGTGGAAGTACAAGAAGAAGACGATGAAGAAGAAGAAGAGGAAGAAGTAGAAGAAGGAGAAGAAGAAAAAGAGGAAGAAGTAGAAGAAGTAGTAGAAGAAGAAGAAGAAGAAAAAGAAAATGAAGAAGAAGATGATGAAAGAAGAAGAAGAAGAAGAAGAAGTAGAAGAAGAAGAACAAGAAGAAGAAGAAGAAGAAGAAGAAGGAGAAGAAGAAGATGAAGTAGAAGTAGTAGTAGAATGATAATAATAATAATAATATTAATAATTATAATAATTACAATAATACTAATAATAATAATAACAATAATAATACAAAAAAGAACAACAACAACAAAAACAACAAGAGCCAGAAGAAGAAGAAATAGAATAAGAAGAAGATGAAGAAGTAGAAGAAGAAGAAGAAAAAGCGAAGAAGTAGAAGAATAAGAAGAAGAAGAAGAAGAAGAAAAAAATAAAGAAGGGGAAGAAGAAGAAGAAATGTTTGAAGAAGAAGAAGATGAAGAAGAAGGCAAAAATGGAGAAGAAGAAGATGAGGATCGAGAAGAAGACAAAGAAGATAAAAATGAAGAACAAGAAGGTAGTAGAAGAAGTAGAAGAAGAAGTTGATGATGAAGAAGAAGAAGACGAAGAAGAAGAAGAAGTAGAACCAGAGGAAGAAGAAGAGAAAGAAAAGAAAAAAGAAAAAGAAGAAGAAGAAGAAGAAGAACTAATAGGACAAGGAGAAGAAGAAGAAGAAGAGGAAGAACAAAAAGAAGAAGAGGAAGAAGATGAAGAAGAAGAACAAGAGAACGAAGAAGAAGAAGATGAAGAAGATGAAGAAGATAAGGAAGAAGAAGAAAAAGAAGAAGAAGAAGAAGAATTAGAAGATAAAGAAGATGAATAATAATAATAATAATAAAAATAATAATAATAGTGAGAAGAAGAATAAGACAAAGAAATTTAAGAAGATGAAGAAGAGGAAGAAGATGAAGAAGAAGATAAAGAACAAGAGGAAGAAGAACAAGAAGAAATAAGAGAAGAAGGAGAAGAAGAAGAAGAAGAAGATGAAGAATGAGAAAAAGAAGAATAACAAGAAGAACAAGAAGAAAAAGAAGAAGACCAAAAACAAGAAGTTGAAGAAAAAGAAGAAGAAGAAATGATGATGAAGAAGAAGAAGAAGAAAGGGAACAAGAAGAAGAAGAAGAAGATGATGATGATGATGATGAAGAAGAAGATGATAATGATGAAGAGGAAGAAAAGAAGAAGAAGATGAAGAAGAAGAAGAAGAAGAAGAAGAAGTTGAAGAAGAGGAAAGAGAAGAAGAAGAAGAAGATGAATAAGAAAAATAAGAAGAAGAAGAAGAAGAAGAAGAAGTAGAAGAAGAAGAAGAAGAAGAAGAAGAAGAAAAAGAATAGGAAGAGGCAGAACTAGAATATGAAGAAGAAGAAGAAGAAGAAGAAGAGAAGAAGAAAAAGAAGAAGGAAAAAGAGGAGGAGATGAAGAAGAAGAAGAATTAGTAGAAAATGGAAAAGAAAATTACATGAAGAAGATCAAAAAGAAGAAGAAGAAGAGGACAAAAATAGGAGATGATGAAT
>JAIUJO010001290.1:20000-47500 GCA_023846275.1 Vanilla planifolia
AGAAGAAGAAGAAGAAGAGGACGAAGATGAAGAAGATGAAGAGGATGAGGAGGAAGAAGAAGAAGAAGAAGAAGAAGAAGAAGAAGAAGAAGGCGAAAATGAAGAAGACGACGACGAAGAAGAAGAAGAAGAAAAAGAAGAAGAAGAATTAGAAGATAAAGAAGATGAATAATAATAATATTAACCAAAAAAATAATGAAAATAAGAAGAAGTTGACGAAGAAATTTAAGATGATAAAGAAGAAGAAGAAGAAGAAGAGGAAGGATAAAAAGAAAAAGAAGGAGAAGAAGAAGAAGAAGAAGAATGAGAAGAAGAACAAGAAGAAGAAGAAGAAGATGATGAAGTAGAAGAAGAACAAAAGGAAGAAGAGGAAGAAGAGGAAGAAGAAGAAGATGAAGAAGAAGTTGAAGATGAAGAAGAAAAGGACGACGAAGAAGAAGAAGATGAAGAGGAAGAAGAAGAAGAAGAAGTAGAAAAAGAAGAAAAAGTGGAAGAAAAAATGGAACAAGTAGAAGAGGTAGAAGAAAAAGAAGAAGAAGACGATGATGATGATGAAGAGGAAGAAAAAGTAGAAGAAGAAGAAGAAGACGACAAAGAATTTGAAGAAGAAGAGGGAGAAGAAGAAGAAGAAGATGAAGAAGAAAAATAAGTACAAGATGAAGAAGAAAACGAAAGTGTAATAGTAGAAGAAGATGATGATAATTATGAAGAAGAAGTAGAAGGAGAAGAAGAAGAAGAAGAAGAAGGAGAAGAAGAAGAAGAAGAAGATGAAGAAAAGGAAGAAGAAGTCGAAGAAGATAGAGTAGGAGAAGAAGAAGAAGAGGAAGAAGAAGAAGAAGCTGATGTAGAAGAAGTAGAAGTAGAAGAAGCAAAAAAAGAAGATGATGAAGAAGAAGAAGGCAAAATTAGAAGAAGAAAAAGAGAAAAGGAAGAAGAGAAAGAGGAAGGATAAGAAGAAGAAGTAGAAGCAGATGAACAAGAAGAAGAAGAAGAAGAGGACAAAGAATAATAATAACAATAAGAAAAAAAATAAGACAAAGAATAATAATAATAAAAGAAGAATGAGATGATGAAGAAGGAGAAGAAGAAAAAGGGAAAGAAGAAGAAGAAGAAGTAGATGTAGAAGAAGAAGAAGAAGAAGAAGAAGCGAAAGAAGAAGAAGAAGAAGAAGCAGAAGCAGAAGAAGAAAGAGAAGGAGAAGAAGAAGAAGAAGAAGAAGAAGAAGAAGAAAAAGAAGAATAGGAGGAAGAGGATAAAGGAGATGGAGATGATCATGATGAAAAGAAGAAGAAGAAGAGGACAAAGATGAAGAAGATGAAGAGGATGAGGAAGGAGTAAAAGAAGAAGAAGAAGAAGAAGACAAAAAAGAAGAAGACGACGACGAAGAAGAAGAAGTAGAAAAAGAAGAAGAAGAATTAGAAGATAAAGAAGATGAATAATAATAATAATAACAAAAAAATAATTTAAATAAGAAGACGTTGACGAAGAAATTTAAGATGATAAAGAAGAAGAAGAAGAAGAAGAGGAAGGATGAAAAGAAAAAGAAGGAGAAGAAGAAGAGAAGAAGAATGAGAAGAAGAACAAGAAGAAGAAGAAGAAGATGATGAAGTAGAAGAAGAACAAAAGGAAGAAGAGGAAGAAGAAGAAGATGAAGAAGAAGTCGAAGATGAAGATGAAGAAGAAGAAGAAGATGAAGAGGAAGAGGAAGAAGAAGAAGTAGTAGAAAAAGAAGAAAAAATGGAAGAAAAAAGGGAACAAGTAGAAGAGGAAGAAGAAAATGAAGAAGAAGACGATGATGATGATGAAGAGTAAGAAAAAGTAGAAGAAGAAGAAGAAGATGACAAAGAATTTGAAGAAGAAGAGGGAGAAGAAGAAGAAGAAGATGAAGAAGAAAAATAAGTACAAGATGAAGAAGAAAAGGAAAATGTAGTAGAAGAAGAAGACGATGATAATTATGAAGAAGAAGAAGCAGAAGGAGATGAAGAAGAAGAAGAAGAAGGAGAACAAGAAGGAGAAGAAGAAGAAGAAGAAGATGAAGAAAAGGAAGAAGAATTCGAAGAAGATAGAGAAGGAGAAGAAGAAGAAGAGGAAGAAGAAGAAGTAGTAGAAGAAGAAGAAGCAAAAAAAAGAAGATGATGATGAAGAAGGCAAAATTAGAATAAGAAAAAGAGAAAAGGAAGAAGAGAAAGAGGAAGGATAAGAAGAAGAAGTAGAAGCAGATGAACAAGAAGAAGAAGAAGAAGAAGATAAACAATAATAATAGCAATAAGAAAAAAATAAGACAAAGAATAATAATAATAAAAAGAAGAATGAGATGATGAAGAAGAAGAAGAAGAAAAAGGAGAAGAAGAAGAAGAAGAAGAAGAAGAAGAAGAAGAAAACAAAGAAGAGGAAAGAGAGGAGGAGAAGGAGGAAGAAGAGAAAGAAGAAGAGGAAGAAGAAGAAGGGGATGAGGAAGAAGAAGATGAAGAAGAAAAAGAATTAGGCGAAGAAGATGATAAGAATAAGAAGAAGAATAAGAAGAAGAAGTGGACTAAGAAGACGAAGAAGTAGAAGTAGAAGTAGAAGAAGAAGAAAAATAAAAAGTAGAAGGAGAAGAAAAAGAAGAGGAAGAGGAAGAGGAAGAAGAAGGAGAAGAAGAAGAAGAAGAATAAGAAGAGGTAAAAGAAAAGGGAGAAGAATAAGATAGAGAAATAAAAGAAGAAGAAGATGAAGAATAAGAGGAAGAAGAAGAAGAAGAAGAAGAAAAAGAAGAAGAAAAAAGAGGAGGAAGAAGAAGAGGATGAAGAGGAAGAAGAGGAGGAAGAAGAAAAGAAGTAGAAGAGGATGTAGAAGAATAAGAAGAAGAAGAAGAAGAAGAAGAAGAAGAAGAAGAAAGAAGAAGAAGTTGAAGAAGAAGAAGAAGAAGAAGAAGAAGAAGACCAAGGACAAGAAGAAGAAGAATAAGAAGAGGTAGAAGAGGAGGAAGAAGAAGAAGAACAACAAGAAGAAGAAGTAACAGAAGAAGAAAAGGAGGAAGAAGAAGAAGAGGTAGAAGAAGAAGAAGTGGAAGAAGAAGAAAAGAAGTTGAAGAGGAAGAAGTAGAAGAAGAAGAAGGAGAAGAAGGAGAAGAAGAGGAAGAAGAAGCCGAAGAAGAAGTAAAAGAAGAAGTAGAAGTAGAAGAAGAAGAAGAAAATGAAGAAGAAATAGAAGAGGAAGAAGAAGAAGAAGAAGCAGAAAAAAGTAGAAGAAGAGGAAGAAGAAGAATAAGAAAAAGAGAAAGAAGAAAAATAATAATAATAATAATAATAATAATAATATAATAATAATAATAATAATAATAATAATAATATGAATAGGAAGAAGAAGAAGAAGAAGAAGAGAAAAAAGATGAGAAAGAAGAAGAGGAAGAAGAAGAAGAAGAAGAAGAAGAAGAAGAAGATGAAGAAGAAGGAGAAGGTGATGATTAATTGGAAGGAGATGATGAAGAAGGAGGAGAAGAAGAAGAGGATAAAGAAGAAGAAGAAGTTGAAGAAGAACAGGAAGAAGAAGAAGAAGAAGAAGAAGAAGAAGAGGAAGAAGAGGAAGAAGAGGAAAAAGAGGAAGAGGAAGAATAAGAAGGAGAAGAACAAGAAGAAGTACAGAAGGGAGAAGAAGGAGAAGAAGAAGAATAATAAAAAGAAGAAGGAAAAGAAGAAAGAAGAAGAGGAGCTTTATGAAGAAGAAGAATAAGAAGAAGATCACGAATAAGAAGATGAAGAAGATGACAAAAGAGAAGATGAAAAAGTATAAGAAGAGGAAGAAGAAGAAGAAGAAGAAGAATATGAAGAAGAAGAACCAAAAGAAGATGAAGAACATGGAGAAGGAGTGGAACAAGAAGAAAAAGAAGGAGAAGTTAAAGAGGAAGAAGAAGTAGAAGAAGAAGAAGAAGTAGAATAAGAAGTAAAAAGAGAAGTGGAAGAAGAGGAAGAAGAGAAAGAAGAAGAAGAAGAAGAAGATGAAAAACAGGAAGAGGAAGAATATGTCAAAGAAGAAGAAGATGAAGAAGTTGAAGAAAAAGATGAAGAAGTGGAAGCAAAAATAGGATAAGAACAAGAAGGTCAAGAAGAATGAGAGGAAGAAGAAGAAGAAGAAGAAGAAGAAAAAGAAGATGAAGTTGAAAAAGAAGAAGAAGAAGAAGAAGAAGAAAAAGATGAAGAAGATGCAGAAGAAGGGGAAGAAGAAGCAGAAGCAGAAGAAGAAGAAGAAGAAGTAGAAGAAGAAGAAGAAGAAGAAGAAGAAGGAGAAGAAGAAGAAGAAGTAGAAGAGGAGGAAGTAGAAGAAGAAGAAGAAAAAGAAGAAGAAGAAGAAGAAGTAGAAGAAGTGGTAGAAGAAGAAGAAGAAGAAGAAGAAGAATAAGAGGAAGAAGAAGAAGAAGAGGAAGAAGAAGTAGAAGAAGAAGAAGAAGAAGAAGATGTTCAAGAAGGAGAAGAAGAAGAAGAAAAAGAAGAAGAAAATGTTTTTCAAGAAGGAGACGAAGAAGAAGAAGAAGAAGAAGAAGAAAAAGAAAAAGAAAATGAAGAAGGTGAAAAAGAGGAGGAGGATGAAGTAGAAGAAAAAGAGGAAGAAAAGAAGAAGGGGATGTTGAAGAAGATGAAGGAGAAGAAGAAATAGATGAAGAATATTAAGAAGAAGAAGAAGTAATAGAAGATGAAGAAGAATAAGACTAAAAAGAAGAAGATGAAGAAGAAGTAGAAGAAGAAGAGGAAGAAGAAGAAGAGGCAGATGAAGAAGAAGTGGAAGAAGGAGAAAAAGAAGAAGAAGAAGAAGAAGAGGAAGAAGAAAAAGTAGAAAAAGAAGAAGGAAGAACAAGAATTAGAAGAAGGGAAAGAAGTAGTGATAGTAGTAGTAGAAGAAGAAGAGGATGAAGAATAAGAAGATGATGAAGAACAAGAAAACGATGAAGAAGGCAAAGAAGAAGAAGAAAGAGAAGAAGAAGAGGACGAAGAAGATGAAGACGAAGAAGAAGAAGAAGAAGAAGAAAAAGGTGCAGATGAAGAAGCAGTTGAAGAAGAAGAAGAAGAAGAAGAAGAAGAGAGAAAAGTTGATGAAGAAGAAGAAGATGAAGAGGAAGATTATGATGAAGTTGAAGAGGATGAAAATGAAGAAGAAGAAGAAGAAGAGAGAAAAGTTGATGAAGAAGAAGAAGATGAAGAGGAAGATTATGATGAAGTTGAAGAGGATGAAAATGAAGAAGAAGAAGAAGAAGAAGAAGAAAAAGATGAAGAATAAGAAGTGGAATAAGAAGAACTTGAAGAAGAAAAATAATAAGAAGAAGAAGACCAAGAAGAAAAAGAAGAAGTAGTAGTAGAAGAAGAAGAAGGAGAAGAAAAGAGGAAGAAGAAGAAGGAGAAAAATTAGAAGAAGAAGAAGAAGAAGAAGAGAAGTAGAAGAAGTAGAAAAAGAAAAAGAAGAAATGGAAGAAAAGGAAGAAGTAGGAGAAGAAAAAGAAGATGAAGAAGAAGATTAAGAAGGAGAAAAAGAAGAAGAAGAAGATGAAGAAGAAGGAGAAGAGGAAGACGAGGAAGAAAAAGAAGAAGATAAAGAGGTAGAAGAAGAACCAGAAGAAGAAGAAGAAGAAGAAGAAGTTGAAGAAGAAGAAGAAGAGGACGAAGAACAAGAATATGAAGAAGAAGAAGAAGGTGAAGAGGAAGAAGAAGATGATGAAGAAGAAGAAGAAGAAGAAGGAAAAGAAGAGGAAGAAGAAGAAAAAGTAGGAGTCAAATAACTTGAAGATGATGATGAAGAAGAAGTAGAACAAGATGAGGAGGAAGAGGAAGAAGAAGAAGATAGAAGAAGAAGAAGAAGAGGAAGAGGAAGAATAAGTAGAAGTAGAAAAAGAACAAAAAGATGAAGAAGAAGAAGAAGATAAAGAAGAAGAAGGAAAAGAACTAGAAGAAGAAGAAAAAAAGGAAGAAGTACAAGAAGATGAAGAAGAAGAAGAGGAGGAAGAAGAAAAAGAAGTAGAAGAAGAAGATGATGATAAAGGGAAAGATCGAAGAAGAAGAGGAAGAAGAAGAAGAAGATAAGGAAGAAGAAGAAGAAGATGATGATGATGAAGAGAAAAATAAAGAAGAAGAAGAAAAAGTTGAAGAAGAAGAGGAAGAAGAAGAAAAAGAAGAAGAAAAAGTTTAAGAAGAAGAACACGAAGAAGAAGTTGAAGAAGAGGAAAGATGAAGAAAAAGAAGAAGAAGAAGAATAAGAAGCCAAAGAAGAAAAAGAAGAAGAATAAGAAGAAGTAAAAGGAGAAGAAGAAGAAGAAGAAAAAAAGTTTAAAATCAAGAAGAAGCAAAAGAAGAAGAAGAAGGGGAAGAAGAAGAAGAAGAAGATGAAGAAGAAGTAGAAAAAGGATAAAAAGACGAAGAAGAAAAAGCAAAACTAGAAGAAGAATGATAAGAAGAAGAAGAGAAAACGAAGAAGAAGAAGAAGAAGGAAAACAAGAAGAAGAATGATAAGAAGAAGAAAAGGAAGAAAACAAAAAATAAGAAAAGGAAGAAGAGGAAGAAGAAGAACAAGAAGAAGAAGATGAAGAAGAAGAGGAAGAAGAAGAAGAGGAGGAAGAAGAAAAAGAAGAAAAAGAAGAAGAAGAAGAAGAAAAATAAGAAGAAGAAGAAGAAGGAGAAGAAGAAGAACAAGAAGTCAAAGAAGAAGAGGAGGAGGAGGAGGAAGAGGAACAAGAAGGAGAGGAAGAAGATGAAGAAGAAAAAGAAGAAGAAGAAGAAGAAGGAGAAGAAGAAGAAGAAGAAGAAGAAGAAGAAGAAGAAGAAGAAGAAGAAGAAGAAGAAGATAATGAAGAAGAAGAAGAACAGGAAGAAGGAGAAGAAGAAGAAGAAGAAGAAGAAGAAGAAGAAGATGATGATGATGATGAAGAAGAAGAAGAAGAAGAAGATAATGAACAAGAAGAAGAAGAAGAAGAAGAAAAAGAAGAAGACAAAGGTGAAGAATGAGAAGAAGAAGATGATGATGATGAAGAAGAAGCGGAAGAAAAAGAAAAAGGAGAAAAAGAATTATAAGAAGTAGAAAAAAGGCAAAGAACAAGAAGATGAAGAGGAAGAAGAAAAAGAAGAAGAGGATAAAGCAGAAGAAGAAGGAGAAGAAGAAGAAGAAGAAGAAGAAGAAGAACAAGATGATGATGATGATAAAGAGAAAGATGAAGAAGAAGAATAAGAAGAGGAATAAGAAAAAGACGAAGAAGAAAATGAAGAAAAAGAAGAAGTAGAGGAAGAAGAAAAAGAAATTGATGAAGAATAAGAAGAAGAAGAAGAAGAAGAAGAACAAAAGAAAAAGAGGAAGAAGAGGAAGAAGAAGAAGAAGATGATGATGATGAAGAAGAAGAAGATGATGAAGAATAAGAAGAGGAAGAGGAAGAAGAAGTAGAAGAAGAAGAAGAAGAAGAAGAGGTAGAGGAGGAAGAAGAAGAAGAAGAAAAAGAAGTAGAAGTAGAAGAGGAAGAAGAAAGTGATGACGAAGATGATGAAGAAGAAGAAAATGAAGAAGAACAAGTAGAAGTAGAAGTAGAAGAAGAAGAAAAAAGAAAGTTTAAGAAGAAGAAGAAAAGGAAGAAGATGGAGATGAAGAATAAAAAGAAGGAGAAGAAAAGAAAGAAGATGGACATGAAAAATAAGAAGAAGAAGAAGATGATGAAGCAGAAGAAGAAAAAGAAGAAGAAGGAGAATAGGAGGAAGAAGAAGAAGAGGAAAAAAAGATGAAGAGGAAGAAAGAGAAGAAGTAGTAGTAGAAGAAGAAGAAAAAGAAGAAGGAGAAGAAGAAGAAGAAGAAGAAGAAGAAGAAGAAAGAATAGGACGAAGAAGAAGAGGATGAAGAAAAAGAAGAACAAGAAGAAGAAGAAGAGGAAGAAGAAGGTGAAGAAGAAGAAGAAGAAGAAGAAGAAGTGGAAGAGAGAATAAGAACATGAAGGAGAAGAATAAGAAGAAGGAGGAGAGAAGAAGAAGAAGAAAAAGAAGAGCAGGAAGAAGAAGAGGAAGAACAAGAAGGAAGAAGAAGAAGAGGTAAAAGAAGAATAAGAAGCTGAGAAAAGAAAGAAGAAGGAGAAGTAGGAGAAGAAGAAGAAAAGAGAGGAAGAGGAGAAGAGGAAGAAGAAGAGGAAGAAGAGAGAAGAAGAAGACGAAGAAGAGGAAGAAGATGAAAAAAGAAGAAAAAGAAGTTGAAGAAGAAATGAAGAAGAAACGAAGAAGAACACAAGAAGAAGAAGAAGAAGAAGAAGAACTAGGAGAAGAAACGAAGAAGAAGATGAAGAAGAAGAGAGAAAGAAGAAGAAGAAGAAAATGAAGAACAACAAGAAGAAGAAGAAAAAGAAGAAGAAGAAGCAGAAGGAGGAGGTGAAGAAGAAGAAGAAGAAGAATTAGAAGAAGAAGATGACGATGAAGATCATGGAAAAGAATTAGAAGATGAGGAAGAAGATAGAGGAGGAGGAGAAGTAGAAGAAGAATTAGAAGTGGATAAAGATGAAGAAGAAAAGAAGAAGAAAAAGAAGTTGAAGAGAAGAAGAAGAAAAAGGAAGATGAAGAAGATGATGAAGAAGAAGAAGAAGTAGAAAAAGAAAAAGTTAGAAGAAGAATGAGTAGAAGAAGAAGAAGAACAAGAAGAAGAAGAGGAAATGAAGATGAGGGAAAAAAGATGAAGAGGAAGAAGGAGAAGAAGATGAAGAAGAAGAAGAAGTAAAAGAAGGAGAAGAAGAAGAAGAAGAAGAAGAAGAAGAAGAAGAAAAGAAGAAGAAGAAAAGAAGTGTAAGAAGAGGAAGAAGAAGAACAAGATGATGAAGAAGAAGAAGTACAAGAAAAAAAAGAGGAAGGAGAATTAGAGGAAGGAGAATAAGAGGATAAAGAAAAGAAGAACAAGAAGAAGAAGAGAAGAAGAAGATGAAGAAAAAGAAGAAGAAGAATTGGAAGAAGAAGAATAAGAATATGAAGAAGAAGAAGAATAAGAAGAAGAAAAAGGAGAAGAAGAAGAAGAAGAAGAGGAGGAAGAGGAATAAGAAAAGGAAGAAGAAGGAGAAGAAGAAGAAGAAGAGGAAAAAAAGAATAAGAAGCTGAAGAAAAAGAAGAAGAAGAAGAATTAGAAGAAGAAAAAGAAGAAGAGTAGAAGAGGAAGAAGAAGAGGAAGGTGAGAAGATGGAGAATAAGAAAAGAACAAGAAGAAGAAGAAAAAGAAGTAGAAAAAGAAGTTGAAGAAGAAAAAGAAGAAGAAAATGAAGAAGGCAAAGAAGAAAAGAAGAAGAATAAGAAAAACTAGGAGAAGAAAAAAGGAGAAGATTGAGAAGAAGAAGAAGACAAAGAAGAAGAAGAAGAAAAAGTAGAAAAAGAAGAAGAAGAATAAAAAGAAGAAGTAGAAGAAGAAGGAGGTGAAGAAGAAGAAGAAGAAGAAGATGGTGATGAAGATCATTAAGGAGAAGAAGAAGATGAGGAAGAAGGAGGAGGAGGAGAAGTAGAAGAAGAATTAGAAGAAGAAGAAGATGAAGAAGTAAAAGAAGAGGAAAAAGAAGAAGAAGAAGAAGAAGAAGACGAAGAGGAAGAAGAAGTGGAAGAACAAAACGTAGAAGAAGATGAAGAAGTAGAAGAAAAAGAAGAAGAAGAAGAAGAAGAAGGAGAAGAAGAAGAAGAAGAAGAGGAAGAAGAAGAAGAAGTAGATGAAGAAGAGGAAGTAGAAGAAGAATAATAAGAAGAAGATGAAGAAGAAGAACATGACGATGATGATGATAATGTTGAAGAAAAAAATTAGAAGAAGAAGAAAAAGTAGAAAAAGAAGAAGCTGAAGAAGAAGAAGAAGAAGGAGAAGAAGCAGGAGGAGGAGGAGAAGAAGAAGAAGCAGAAGAAGACGAAGACGAAGAAAAAGAAGAAGAAAAAAAGAAGTGGAAGAAGGGGACGAAAAAGTAGGAGAAGATGAAGAAGATAAGGAAGAAGTAGAAGAAGAAGAAGATCATGAAGTAGAAGAAGAAGATGATGATGATGAGGAGGAAAACAAAGAAGAAGTAGAAGAAGAAGAAGTAGAAGACGAAGAAGAAGAAGAGGAAGAAGAAAAAGAAGAAGAAGAAAAAGTTTAAGAAGATGAAGAAGAAGATGAAGTTGAAGAAGAAAAAAGATGAAGAAGAAGAAGAAGAAGAAGAATAAAAAGTCAAAGAAGAAAACAAAGAAGAACAAGAAGAAGTAGAAGAAGAAGAAAAAGAAGAAGAAGAAGAAGAAGAAGAAGAAGAAGAAGAAGAAAAAGAAGAAGAAGAGGAAGAAGAAGAAGAAGCAGAAGAAGAAGAATAAGAAGAAGGAGATGATGAAGAAGAAGAAGTAGAAAAAGAAGAAAAAGAAGACGAAGAAGAAGGAGAAAAAGAAGAAGAAGGATAAGAAGAAGGATAAGAAGAAGAAAAAGAAAAAGAAGAAGAGGAAGAAGAGTAAGAAGAAGAAGAAGAAGAAGAAGAAGGTGAAGAAAAAGAGGAAGAAGATGAAGAAGAGGAATAAAGAAGAAGAATAAGAAAAAGAAGAAAAATATGAAGAAGAAGAAAGAGAAGAAGAAGAATAAGAAGTTGAAGAAGAAGAAGAGGTGGAGGAGGAGGAAGAAGAAGGAGATGAAGAGGATGAAGAAGAAGAAGAAGAAGAATAAGACGAAGAGGAAGAAGAAGAAGAAGAAGAAGAAGAAGAAGGCGAAGAAGAAGAAGAAGAAGTAGAAGTAGAAGAAGAGGAAGAAGAAGAAAAACAAGAAGGAAAATGAGAAGAAGAAGAAGAGGAAGAAGAAGAAGAAAAAGAAGAAGAGAAAGAATAATAATAACAATAATAATAATAATAATAGGAAGAAGAAGATGATGATGAAGAAAAAGAAGAAGAAGTAAAAGAAAAAGTAAAAGAAGGAGGAGAGGAGGAAGAAGAAGAAGAAGATGATCATGAGGTGGAAGATGAAGAGGAAGACGAAGAAAAAGAACAAGAAGAAGAAGACAAAGAAGAACTGAAAGAAGTAGAAAAAAAATAAAATGAAGAAGAAGAAGTAGTAGGACATGAATAAGAAGAAGAAGAAGTAAAAGTGGAAGAAGAAGAAGATGAAGAAAAAGCAGACAGAGCAAAGAGGAAGGAGAGGAAGAAAAAAAAAAGAAAATTAAAAAGAAGAAGATGGAGAAGTGGAGAAAGGGGTAGAAGAAGAAGAAGGTGATGAAGAAGGAGATGGAGAGAGGGACGAAGAAGAAGAAATGAGGAGGAGGAAAAAGAAGAAGAAGAGGAAGAAAAAGAAGAAAAAGAAGAAAAAAGAAGGAAGAGGAAGAGAAAGAAGAGGTGGAAGAAGAAAAAGAAGAAGTTGATGATGGTGATCATGATGATGAGGAAGAAAAAGTTCAAGAAGAAGAAGAAGAAGATGAAGAAAAAGTAGTTGAGAAGAAAAAGAAGAAGAAAACGAAGAAGAAGTCAAAAAAGAAAAAGAAGAAGAATAAGAAGAAGTAAAAGAAGAAAAAGAAGAGGAAGAAGCAGAAGAAGAAGAAGAAGAAGAAGAAGAAGAAGAAGAAGAAGAAGAAGAAGAAGAAGAAGATGATGATGATGAAGAAGAAGTTGATGAAGAAGAAGAAGAAAAGAAGAAGAAATTGATGAAGAAGAAGAAGAGGAAAAAGAGGAAGAAGAAAACAAAAAAGAAGAAGTGGAAGAAAAAAAGAAGAAGAAAATATGAACAAAAAGAAGAAGGAGAAATAGAAGAAGAAGAAGAAGAAGAAGAATAAGATGATGATGATTAAGAAGAAGAAGTAGTGGAAGAAGAACAAGAATAAGAAGTAGAAGAGGAAGATGAAGAAGATGAAGAAGAAGAAGAAGAAGAGAAGAAGAAGAAAAGAAAAGAAAAAGATGATGAAGAAGAAGAAGAAGAAGATGAAGAAAAAGAAGAAGAAGAAGAGGAAGAAGAAGAAGAAGAGGAGAAGAAGAAGAAGTGGAAGAAAAGTGGAAGAAGAAGAAGGCTAAGAAAAAGACGAATGAGAAGAAGAAGGAGACAAAAAGTAGAAGAAGGAGAAGAAGAAGAAGAAGAAAAAGAAGAAGAAGAAGAAGAAGAAGAAATGAAAAAAAAGAAGAAGAGGAAAAAGAAAGAAGAAGGAGAAGAAGGCGAAGGAGAAGAAGAAAAAGAAGAAGTAAAAAGAAGAAGAAGGAGAAGAGGTAGAAGAGGAAGAAGAAGAAGAAGAAGAAGAAGAAGAAGAGGAAGGAGAAGAAGAATAGGAAGAAGAAGAAGAAGAAGAAGAAGAAGATGAAGTTGAAGAAGAAGAAGAAGATGAGGATGATGATGGTAATGATAAAGAAAAAATTAGAAGAAGAAGAAAAAGTAGAAGAAGAAGATGATGATGAAGAAGAAGAAAGGAGAAGAAAGAGAAGAAAGAGGAGGAGTAGGAGGAGAAGAAGAAGAAGAAGAAGGCAAAGACGAAGAAAAAGAAGAAGAACAAAAAGAAGAAGTGGAAGAAGGGGAAGAAGAAGAAGAAGATGAAGAAGATAAGGAAGAAGAAGAAGAAGAAGAAGAAGGTGATGATGATGAAAAGGAGGAAAACAAAGAAGAAGAAGAAGTAGAAGTAGAAGAAGAAGAAAAAGAAGAAGAAGCAGAAGAAAAAGAAGAAGAAGAAAAAGTTTAAGAAGAAGAAAAAGAAGTTGAAGAAGAAAAAAGATGATGAAGAAGAAGAAGAAGAAGAATAAAAAGACGAAGAAGAAGAAGAATAAAAAGACAAAGAAGAAAAAGAATAAGAACAAGAAGAAGTAGAAAAAAGAAGAAGAAGAAGAAGAAGAAGAAAAAGATGAAGAAGAGGAAAATCATGAAGAAGAAGAAGCAGAAAAAGAAGAAGAAGAAGAAGAAGAAGAAGATGAAGAAGAAGAAGTAGAAAAATAAGAAAAAGAAGAAGAAGGAGAAAAAGAAGAAGAATGATAAGAAGACGAAGAAGAAGAAGAAAAAGAAAAAGAAGAAGAGGTAGAAGAGGAAGAAAAAGAAGAAGATGATGATGATGAAGAAGAAGAGGAAGAAGATGAAGAAGAAAAGGAAGAAGAAGAAGAAGAAGAAAAAAACGAAGAAGAAGAAGAAGGAGAAGAAGAAGAACAAGAAGTCGAAGAAGAGGAAGAGAAGGACGAGGAGGTCGAAGAAGGAGATGAAGAAGATGAAGAAGAAGAAGAAGAAGATAAAGAAGAAGAAGGAGAAGTAGTAGTAGTAATAAAAGAAGAAGAACAAGAAGTAGTAGTAGTAGTAGAAGAAGATGATGTGGAAGAAGAAGATGATAAAAAAGAAGAAGAGGTGGATGTACAAGAAGAGGAAGAAGAGGTAGAAG
The DNA here is from genome assembly GCA_023846275.1 of Vanilla planifolia. Taxonomy (NCBI): domain Eukaryota; kingdom Viridiplantae; phylum Streptophyta; class Magnoliopsida; order Asparagales; family Orchidaceae; genus Vanilla; species Vanilla planifolia. Next base: position 33,289 of record JAIUJO010001290.1, read on the forward strand.
AAGAAGAGGATGGGGAAGATGAAGAAGAAGAAGACAAAGAAAAAGAAGAAGAAGAAGAATAAGAAGAAGAAGAAGAAGAAGAGGAATAAGAAGAAGGAGAAGAAGAAGAAAAGGAAGAAAAAGGAGAAAATATGGTGAAGGGGAAGAAGAGGAAGAAGAAGCAGAGGAGGATGAAGAAGAAGAAGAAGAGGATAAAGAAGAAGTTGAACAAGAAGAAGAAGAAGCAAAACTAGAAGAAGAAGAAAAAGAAGAAGAAAAAGGAGAAGAGGTGGAGGAAGAAGTGGAAGAAGAAGAAGAAGAAAAAGAGGAGGAAGAAGAAGAAGAATAAGAATAATAATAAGAAGAAGAAGATGAAGAAGAAGAAGTAGAACAAGCAAAAGAAGAAGAAGAAGGAGGTGGAGGAGAAGAAGAAGAAGAAGAAGAGGTAGAAGAAGTACACAGAACAATAAGAAGAAGAAGAAGATTTAGACGAACAAGAAATTGTTGAAGTCGAATAGGAAGAAGAAGAAGAAGAAGTAATAATAGTACTAGAGGAGGAGGAAGAAGAAGAAAAAAAAAGTGAAGATGAAGAAGTCAAATAGGAAGAAGAAGAAGAAGAAGAAGTGGATGATGAAGAGGAAATGAAAGAAGAGGAAGAAAAAGAAACAGAAAAAGAAGAAGAGAAAGAATAATAACAAGAAGAGGAAGAAAAGGAAAAGGAACAAGAAGAAGAAGAAGAAGAAGAAGAAGAAGAATGAATGAAATGAGAAAAGGAGAAGAAGGAAGAAGAAAAAGAATAAAAAGAAAGAGAAGGAAAAGAAGAAAAAGAATAGGAAGAAGAAGAAACACTAAAAAGAAAAAGAATAAGAAAAGGAACAAAAAGAAGAAGATGATGAAGAAGAAGTAGACGAAGAAGAAGTAGACGAAGAAGAAGGGGATGAAGAAGAAGAAAAATGATGAGTATGAAGACGGAGTAGAAGAAGAAGAAGAAAAAGTAGAAGATGAAAAAGAAGAAGAAGAAGAAGAAAAAGTAGAAGAAGAAGAAGAAGAACAAGAACAGGAAGAAGAATTAGAAGAAGAAGACAAAAAAGAAAAAGAGGAATGAGAAGAAGAAGAAGAAGCACACAAAGAACAATAAGTAAAAGAAGAAGAAGAACATGAAGAAGAAGAAGAAGAAGACAAAGAAGAAGACGAAGAAGAAGAATTCGAAGAACAAGATGATGATGAAGATGAAGAAGAAGAAGTAGAAGAAGAAAAAGGAAAAGAAGAAGAAGTCGAAGACGAAGAAGAAGAAGAAGAGGAAGAAGAAGAAGAAGAAGAAGAGGATGAAGAGGAAGTACTAGAAGAAGAGGAAGAAGAAGAAGAAGAAGAAGAAGAAGAAGAAGAAGAAGAAGAAGAAGAAGAAGAAGAAGAAGAAGAATAAGAGGAAGAAGAAGAAGATGAAGAAGATGAAGAATGTAAAGAAAAAGGAGGAGAAGAAGAAGAAAAAGAATAAGAAGAAGGACAAGAAGAATAAGAAGAAGAAGAAGAAGAAGAAGACTAAAAATAGCAAGAGGTTGAAAAGAAAGAAGAAGAATAAGAAGAAGAAGAAGAAGAAGAGAAGAAGAGGATGAATCAGAAGAAAATGGTGCGGAAGAAGACAAGAAGAAGAAGTAGAAGAATAAGAACAACAACAAGAAGAAGAAGACAAGGAAGAAGAAGTAGAAGATGAAGAAGAAGAAGAAGAAGAAGTAGAAGAATGAAGAAGAAGAAGAAGAAGAAGAATTAGAAGTAGAAGAAGATGAAGAAGAAGAAGACAAAGATTAATAATAATAATAATAATAATAATAAGAACAAGAGGGGGAAGAATTAGAAGAAGAGGAAGAAAAAGAAGAAGATTAAGATAAATAAGAAGAATAAGAAGAATAAGAAGAATAACAAAAATAAGAAGAAGAAGAAGAAGAAGAAGAAGAAGAAGAAGAAGAAGAATAAGAAGAGGAAGATGAAGAAGAAGAAGGAGAAGGATATGAAGAAGAAGAGGAAGATGAAGAAGAAAAAAAGTGGAGGGAGAAGGGGGAAAAGGAAGAAGAAGGTGAAGAAGAAGAAGATGAAGAAGAGGATGAAGAAGAAGAATATGAATAGGAAGAAGAAGAAGGTGAATAATAATAATAATAATATAATAATAATAAAAAATAATAACAATAATAATAAGAAGAAGAATTAGAAGGAGAAGATGATGATGAACAAGAAAAAGAAGAGAAAGAGGAAGAAAAAGAATAAGAGATGTAGAAGAAGAAGAAAAATGCGAAGAAGAAGAAGAAAAAAAAGAAGGAGAAAAAGAAAATAAGAAAAATAAGATGTAGAAGGAGAGGAAGTAGAAGAAGATGAAGAAAGATAATGATGAAGAAGATTAGGAAGGAGAAAAAAAAAGAAGTGGAAGAAGAAGAAGAAGAAGAGGATAAAGAAGAAGAAGAAGAAGAAGAAGAAGAAGAAGAATAAAGAAAAGAAGAAGAAGAAGAAATAGAGAAGAAAGATGATGATGAAGAAGAAGAAAAAGAACAAGAAGAGGAATTAAAAGAAGTAGAGGGGAAGAAGAAGAGAAAGGAGAAGAAGTCTAAGAAGAAAAAGAAGTATTAGTAATAGAAGTAGAAGAAGTAGTAAGAAGAAGATGATGTTGAAGAAGAAGAAGAGAAAAGAAGAGGAGGAAGAGGAAGAAGAAGAAAAAGAAGAAAAAGAAAAAAGAAGAAGGAGAAGTAGAAGAAGAAAAAATAGAAGAATAAGAAGAAGGAAAAGAAGATGAAGACGAAAGAGAAGAAAAAGAAGAGGAAAAAGAAGAAGATGACGAAGGAGAAGAAGAAGAGGACGAAGAAGAAGAAAAATAAGAAGAAGAGGAAGAAGAAGAAGAAGAAGAAGAAAATGATGATGAAGAAGAAGAAGAAAGAATGACAAGAAGACGAAGACGAAGAACAATAAGAAGAGGAAGAAGAGGTAGATGAAGAAGAAAAAGAATAAGAAGAAGAAGAGATGATGATGAAGAAGAAGGAGATGAAGAAGAGAAAGAAGAATAAGAAGGAACAAAATAATAATAATAATAATAATAATAATAATATTATTATTATTATTATTATTATTATTATTATTATTAATAAGAAAAGGTAGAAGAAGAAGAAGAAGGAGAAGAAGAAGAACAAATAGAAGAAGAAGAAGATTTAGAAGAAGAAGAAGATGATGAAGAAGAAGAAGAATAATAAGATGCAGAAGAAGAAGATGATAAAGAAGAACAAAATGAAGCAGAAATAAAAGAAGATGAAGATTAGGAAGGAGAAAAGGAAAAAAAAGCAAAAGAATAAAAACGAGAAGTAGTAGTAGTAGTAGAAGAAGTGGAAGTAGAAGATGATGAAGAAGAAGAAAAGAAAGAAGAAGAGGAAGAAGAATAAGAGAAAGAAGAAGATGAAGAAGAATAGAAAAAAAAAGAACAAGAAGAACAAGAAGTAGAAGAATAAGGAGAGGAAGAAGAAGAAGAAGTAGAAGAAGCAGAAGAAGAAGAAGAAGAAGAAGAAGAAGAAGAAGAAAAAGAAGAAAAAGAAGAAAAAGAAGAAGAAAAAAGGGGATGAAAAGATGAGGAAGAGAAGAAGAAGAAGAAGAAGAAGAAGAATAAGTAAAAGAAGAAGAAGAAAGAGAAGAAGAAGAAGAAGAAGAAGGAGGAGGAGAAGAAGAAGAAGAAGAAGTAGAAGAAGAAGAGTTAGAAGAAGAAGATGATGAACAAGAAGAAGAAGAAGAAAAAGAAGAAGAAGAAGAGAAGAAGAAGATGATGATGAATTAGAAGAAGAAGAAGAAGAGGTTGAAGATGAAGCAGAAGAAGAAGAATTAGAAGAAGAAGAAGAAGAAGAGAGGATGAAGAAGAAGAAGAAAAATGTGAAGAAGAAGAAGAAGAAGAAAGAAAATGAAGAAGAAAAAGAAGAAGAAGAATAGGAAGTGGAAGAAGACAAAGAAGTAAAAGAAGAAGAACAAGAAGTAGTAATATCAGTTATAGAAGAAGAAGAAGAGAGGAAATGATCAAGAAGAAGAGAAACAAGAAGTAGAAGAGGAAGAAGAAGAAGTAGAGGAAGAAGAAAAAGAAGAAGAGGAAGAAGAAAAGAAAAAAAAGGAGCAGAAGATGAAAAAGAAAGGTGAAAGAAAAAAAAGGAGGAGAAGAAGAAGAAGAAGAAGAGAAGGAAGAAGATGAAGAAGCAGTTGAAGAATAAGAAGAGGAAGAAGAGAAGAAGAAGAAGAAGAAGAAGACGAGAAGGAGAAGAAGATGATGAAATAAGAAGAAGAAGGAGAAGTATTAGTAGAAGAAGATGATGAAAAAGAAGAAAAAGAAGAAGAAGAAGAAGAAGAAGAAGAAGAAGACAAAGATGACTAAGAAGAAGAAGACGAAAAACAATAAGAAGAAGAAGAAGATGAAGAAGAAGAAGAAGAATTATAAGAGGAAGATGGAGATGAAGATGAAGAAGAACAAGTAGTAGTACTAGTAGTAGTAGAAGAAGTAGAATAAGAAGAAGTGGATGAAGAAGATGAAGAGGGAGATGAAGAATGGGAAGAAGAAGAAGAAGAAGAAGAAGAAGAAGAAAAAGAAGAAGTAGAAGAATAAGAAGAAAAAGAAAAAGATGATGAAGTAGAAGAAGAAGAAGAAGAAGGAAAAGAAGAATTAAAAGAAGAAGAAGAAGAAGAAGAAGAAGAAGAAGCGGAAGAAGAAGTAGAAGAAGAATTAGAAAAAGGAGAAGATGAAAAATGAGAAGAAGAAGAAGGAGAAGAAGAGTAAAAAATAGAAGAAGAAGACAAAGAAGAATAATAAGAAGAAGAAAACAGTAAGAAGAAGGATTAGAAGTAGATGATGATGATGAAGAAGAGGAAGAGGATGAAGAAGTAGAAGAAAAAAAGAAAAAGGCAAAGAAGAAGAAAGCAAAGAAGAAGAAGAAGACGTTGATGAAGAAGAAGTGGAAGAAGAAGAAGAAGAAGAAAAAGAAGAAAAAGAAGAATAAGAAGTTGAAGAAGTTGAAGAAGAAGAAGAAGAAGAGGAAGAAGAACAAGAAGTAAAGGAAGATGAAGAAGAAGAAGAAGATGATTTTGATGAACAAGAAGAACAAGACGTAGAAGAAGAAAAATGAAAAGGTAAAGAAGAACAAGACAGAGAAGAAGAAGAAGAAGAAGAAGAAGAAGTTGAAGAAGTAGATGAAAAAGAAGAAGAAGAGGAAGAAGAAGAAGAAGGGAAGGAGGAAGAAGAGGAAGATGTTGATGATGATGAAAAAGAACAAGAAGTAAAAGAAGAAGGAGATGAAGAAGAAGAAAAGGAAGAAGAAGAAGAAGAAGAAGAAGAAGAAAAAGAAGAAGAAGAGGAAGAAGAGGAAGAATAAGAAGTAGAAGAAAAAGATGAAGAAGAAGAGGAAGAAGAAGTGAATGAAGAAGAAGAAGATGAAGAGGAAGAAGAAGAAGAAGAAAAAGAAGAAGAAGAAGAAAAAGAAGAAGAATAAGAAGAAGAACAAGAAGAATAAGAAGAAAAAGAAGAATAAGAAGAAGAAGAAGACAAAGAAGAAGTAGAAGTAGAAGAAGAAGAAGAAGAAGTACAAGAACAGGGAGAAGAAAAAGAAGGAGAAGAAGTGGAAGAAGAAGAAGAAGAAGAAGAAGATGATGATGATGAAGAAGAAGAAGATGAGGAAGACAATGAAGAAGAGGAAGAAGAAGCAGAAAAAGTGGCAGAAGAAGAAGAGAAAGAAGAGGAACAAGAGGAAGAAGATGAAGATGAAGAAGGAGCAGAAGAATAAGAACAATTAGAAGAAGATGATGACAAAGAAGAAAAAGAAGTAGAAGAGGAAGAAGAAGAAGAGGAAGAAGAAGAATAAGAAGAAGAGGAAAAAGAAGATGAAGAAGAAGAAGAAAATGAAGAAGTAGAAGAATAAAAAGAAAAAGAAAAAGATGAAGAATTAGAAGAAGAAGAAGAAGAGCAAAAAGAAGAATTAAAAGAAGAAGAAGAAGAAAAAGAAGAATAAGAAGAAGGAGAAGAAGAAGAAGAAGAAGAAGAAGATGAAGAACAAGAACAAAAAGAAGAGGATGATGAAAAAGAAAATGACGAGAAAGAAGAAGAAGAAGAAGATGGAGAAGAAGAAGAAGAAGAAGAAAATGAAGAATAAGAAAAAGAAAAAGAAGAAGAAGTAGAATAATTAAAAGAAGAAGAGGATAAAGAAGAAGAAGAAGAAGGAGAAGAAGAAGAAGAAGACGAAGAAATATTAGAGGAAGAAGAAGAAGAGGAAGAAGAAGGAGAAGAAGAAGAAAAAGAAGAAGAAGATGATGAAGAAGACGAAGAAGAAGAGGAATAAGAAGAAGAAGAAGAAGAAGAAGAAGAAGAAGGAGCAGTAGAAGAGGAAGAAGAAGAAGAATTAGAAGAAGGAGAATATGAGAAAGGAAGAGAAGAAGGAGAAGAAGAAGAAGAAGAAGACCAAGAGGAATAAGAAGAAGAAGAAGAACAAGAAGTTGAATTAGATGAAGAAGATGAAGAAGAAGAAAAAGAAAAATGCAAAGAAGAGGAAGACGAAGAAGTCAAAGAAGAAGAAGAAGAAGAAGAAGAAGAAGAAGAAGAAGAAGGAGAATGTGAAGAAGAGTAAGAAGAAGAAGAAGAAGAAGAATAAGAATTAGAAGGAGAAGAAGATGATGAAGAAGAACAAGAAGAACAAAAAGTAGTAGAAGAAAAAGAAGAAAAACAAGAAGATGAAGACGAAAAATATGAAGAAGAAAAGGCAAAGAAGAAGAAGTAGAAGAAGAAGAAGAAGAAAGAAAAACAAGAAGCTGAAGAAAAGGAATACGAAGAAGAAAAAGATGAAAAAGAATAAGAAGAAGTAGAAGAGGATGAAGAAGAACAAAATTATTAGAAAGAAGAAGGGGAGGAAGAAGAAGAAGAAGAAGAAGATGGAAAAGAACAAGAAGAAGACGAATAATAAAAAAAATAATAATAAGAAAAAGAAGAAGTTGAAGAAGAGGAAGAAGAAGAAGAAGAAATTTAAGAAGAAGAAGAAGAAATAGAAGAAAAGAAGAATAAAAAGAAGAAGAAGAAGAAGAAGAAGAAGAAGAAGGAGAAGATGAAGAAGGTTAAGAAGAAGAAGAAGAATAAGAAAAATAAGAATAAGAAGAATAAGAAAAAGATGATGATGAAGAAGAAGAAGAAGAATGAGAAGAAAAAGAAGAAGAAGAAAATTTTGAAGAAGGAGAAGATCAAAAAGAAGAAGAAGAAGAACAAGTAGAAGGAGTAGAAGAAGACAAAGAAGAGAAAGAATAGGAAGAAGAAGAAGAAGAACAAGAAGAAGAATTAGACGAAGTAGGCCATGATGATGAAGAAGAAGAGTAAGAAGAAAAGGAAAACACAAAAAAAAAGAAGATGAAGGAAAAGAAGAAGAAGAAGAAAAAGATGAAGAAGAAGAGGAAGAAGAAGAAGAAGACGAAGAAGAAGAAGAAGAAGAAGAAGAAGAAGAAGAGGAGGTAGAAGGACAAGAAAATGAAAAAGAAGATGATGATGATGATGAAGAAGAAGAAGAAAAAGAAGAAGTAGAAGAAAAAGAATAAGAAGAATAAGAAGATGAAGAAGAAAAGCAAGAATTGGAAGAGGGGGAAGAATAAGAAATCGAATAAGAAGAAGATGATGGAGATGAACAAGAAGAATAAGAAGTTGAAGAAAAAACAAGAAGATGAAGAAGGTAAAGGCAAGAAAGAAGAAGGCAAAGAAGAAGAAGAAGAAGAAGAGGTTAAAGAAGCAGAAGAGGAAGAAGAAGAAGAAGAGAAAGAAGAAGAAGAAGAAGAAGATGTAGAGGAAAAAGTAGAAGAGGAAGATGAAGAAGAAGAAAAAGAAGAAGTAGAAGAAGAAGAAGGACAAGAAGAAGAACAAAAAGAAGAACAAAAAGAAGAAGAAGAAGAGAAAGAAGAAAAAGAAGAAGAAGAAGAAGAAGAAGAAAAAGAAGAAGATTAAGAAGTGGAAGAATAAGAAGTAGAAGAAAAAGAAGAAATAGATGAAGAAGAAGAAGAAGAAGATGGGAACGATGAAGAGGAAGAAGAAGAAGAAGAAGAAGAAGAAGAAGAAGAAGAAGAAGAAGAAGAAGGCAAAGAAGAAGAAGAAGAAAAAGAAGACAAAGAAGAAGAAGAAGATGAAGAAGAAGAAGAAGAAAAATAAGAAGAATAAGAAAGAATAGAAGAAGAAGATGATGATGATGATAAAGAAGTAGATGAGGAATAAGATGAAGAATTGGAAAAAGTAGTGTAAGAAGAGGAATAGAAGATTTGGAAAAAGAAGGAGAAGAATACAAAGAAGAAGAAGGAGAAGAAGAAGAACAATTAAATGAAAAGGATGACAAAGAAGAAAAAGAAGAAGAGGAAGATGATGATGAAGAAGAAGAAGAAGAAGAAAAAGTTGAGGAAGAGGAAGACGAAGAAGTAGAAAAAAGAAGAAAAAGAAGAAGAACATGATGATGATGATGATGATGTTAAGGAAGATGAAGAAGAACAGGAAGAGGAAGAAGAAGAAGGAGAAGAAGAAGAAGAACAAAAAGAAGAAGAAGGAGATGAAGAAGTAGAAGAAGAAGAAGAATAAAAAGAAGAAGTTGAAGAATAAGAAGAAAACGAAAAAGATGAAGAATCAAAAGAAGAAGAAGAAGAAGAAAAGAAGAATTAAATGAAGTAGAAGAAGAATAAGAAGAGAAGACAAAGAAGAAGAAAATGATTATAAATAAGAAGAAGAAAAAAAAGAAAGAAGAAGAAGAAGAAGAAGAAGAAGAAGAGGAAGAAGACGAAGATGAAGAAGAAGAAGTAGAAGAATAAGAAGAAAAAGAAAAGGTTTGAAGAAGCAGAAGAAGAAGAAGAAGAAAAAGTAGAATTAAATGAAGAAGAAGAAGAAGAATAAGAGGTAGGAGAAGAAGAAGAAGAAGAAGAAGAAAAAGAAGAAAAAGAAGAACAACAAGAATAAAAAGAAGAGGCAGAGGAAAAGGAAGAAGAAGAGAAAAGAAGAAGAGAACGAAGAAGAAGAAAATGATGAGAAAGAAGAAGAAGGAGAAAGAGAAGAAGAAGAAGAAGAAGAGGAAGAAGATGGAGAAGAAGAAGAAAAAAAGATGATGATGATGAGTAATAACAGGAAGAACATGAACAAGAAGAAGAAGAAATAATAGAATAATTAGAAGAAGAAGATGATGAAAAAGAAGAAGAAGAAGAAGAAGAAGAAGAATACGAAGAAATATTAGAAGAAGAAGAAGAAAGGAAGAAGAATAAGACAAAGAAGACGAAGAAGAATAAGAAGAAAAGGAAGAAGAAGAAGAAGAAGGAGAAAGAGAAGTAGAAGTAGTAGTACAAGAAAGAAGAATTAGAAGAAAGAGAAGATGAAAAATTAGGAGGAGGAGGAGAAGAAGAAGAAGAAGAAGTAGAAGAGGTATGTGAGGAAGACAAAGAAGATTAAGAAGAAGAAGAAGAAAAAGAAGAACAAGAAGAAGAATTAGAAGAAGATGAAGTAAGAAGAAGAAGAAGAAAAAGAAAAATGTAAAGAAGAAGAAGACGGAGAAGAAGAAGAAGAAGAAGATGAAGAAGAAGTAGACATTGAACAAGAATAGGAGGAGGAGGAGGAGGAGGAAGAAGAAGAAGAAGAAGAAGAAAAGGAGAAAGGAAAAGTAGAAGAAGGCGAAGTTGAAGAAGAAGAAGATGTAGAAGAAGAAGAAGAAGAAGACAATGAAGAAGAATAAGAAGAAAAAGTAGAAGATGAAGAAGTAGGAAGAACAAGAAGTTAAAAAAGTAAATAAGAAAAAGATGAAGAAAAAGAAGAAAAAGACGATGTAGAAGAAAAAAGTAGAATAATCAGAAGATGAAGAAGAAGACGATGAAAGATGTACAATAAGAACAAGAATTACAAAATGAAAAAGAAGAAAAGGAAGTAGATGAAGAAGAAAAAGGCGAAGAAGCAGAAGGCAAAGAAGAAGAAGAAGAAGAAGAAGAAGAACAAGAAGAGGTTGAAGAAGTAGAAGAGGAAGAAGAAGAAGAGAAAGAAGAAGAAGAAGAAGAAGAAGAAGAAGAAAATCAAGAAGAAGAAGAAGAAGAAGAAGAAGAAGAATGAGAAGAAGAAGAAAATGAAGAAGAAGAAGAAGAGGAAGAATAAGAAGAGGAAGAATAAGAAGAGGAAGAAACAGTTGAAGAAGTAGACGAAGAAGAAGGGGATGAAGAAGAAGAAGATGAAGAGGAAGAAGAAGAAAGAAGAAGAAGAAGAAGAAGAATAAGAAGAAGAAGAAAGAAGAAGAAGAAGATGAAGTGGAAGAAGAAGAACAAGAAGAAGAAGAAGGAGAAGAAGATGAAGAAGAATTAGAAGAAGAAGATGAAGAAGAAGAAGAAGAGGAACAAGTCGAAGAAGAAGAAAAAGAAGAAAATGAAGAAGAAAAAGATGATTGTGATTATGATGAGGAAGATGGAAAAGAAGAGGAAGAAGATAAGTAGAAGATAAGGAGGAACAATAGGATGAAGAAAAAAAATAAAGAAGAAGAAGAAGAAGAAGAAGAAGAAGAAGTAGAAGAAGAGGAAGAAGAAGAAGAACAAGAACAAGAAGAACAAGAAGAAGAAGAAGAATTAGAAGCAGACAAAGAGGAAGAAGATGAAGAAGAAGTGGAAGAGGAGGAGGACAACGAAGAAGAAGAAGAAAAAGGAGAAGAAAAAGAAGAAGATGATGATGAAGAAGAAGAGTAAGTAAAGGAAGAGGAAGAGGAAGGAGAAGAAGAAGGAAGAGGAGAAGAAGAAGAAGAATAAGGAGAAGAAGAAGAACAAAATGAAGAAGAGGAAGAAGAATAAGAAGAAGTTGATGATGAAAAGGAAGAAGCAAAAGAAATGCAAGAAAGAGAAGAAATAGAGGAACAAGAAGAAGAAGAACAAGAGGAAGAAGAAGAAGAAGATGTAGAGGAAGAAGAAGAAGAAGGGCAAGGGGAAGAAGAAGAAGAGGAAGAAGTAGAAGAAGAAGAAGAATCTTAATAATTGTAATAATAATAATAATAATAATAATAATAATAATAATAAGAGAGGAAGAAGAAGACGAAGGAGAAGAAGAAGATTAAGTAAAAAAAGAATTAGAAAAAGAAAATGATGATGAAGAAGAAAGAGAAGAAGACAAAGAGGAGGAAGAACAAGAGGATGATGGAGAAGAAGAAGAAAAATGCAAAGAAAAAGAAGAAGAACGAAAAAATAGGAAGAAGAAGAAGAAGAAGAAAAAGAAGAAGAATGGGAAGAAGAAGAAGAAGGTGAAGAAGAGAAAGAAGATGAAGAAGAAGAAAATGAAGAAGAAAAGAAGAAGAAGAAGATGAGGAAGGAGAACAAGAAAATGAAGAAAAAGAAGAAGAACAAGAAGTTGTAGTAGTTGTAGAAGTAGAAGTAGAAGACGAAGATGACGAAGAAGAAGAAGGGAAAGAAGAAGAAGTGGAAGAAGAAGAAGAGGAAAAAGAAGAAGAGGAAGAAGAAGAAGAAGAGAAAGAAGAACAAGAAGAAAAAAGAAAAAGAAGAAGAAGAAGAAGAAGATGAAGTAGAAGAACAAGAAGAAGAAAGAGAAGACGATGACGATGATGAAGATAAATAAGAACGAGAATTAAAAGAAGAAAAAGAAGAAAAGGAAGAAGATGAAGAAGAAAAAAGCAAAGAAGAAGAAGGTGAAGAAGAAAAAGAAGAAGATAAAGAAGATGAAGAACATGAAGAAGAGGTTGTAGAAGCAAAAGAGGAAGAAGATGAAAAGGAGGAAGAAGAAGAAGAGAAAGAAGAAGAAGAAGAAGAAAAAGAACAAGATGAAGAAAAAGATGAAGAACTAAAAGAAAAAGAAGAAAGATAAGAGAAGAAGAACAACAAGAAAAAGAAGAAAAAGAAGAAGAAGAAAAAAAAGAAGAAGAGTAACAAGAGGAAGAATAAAAAGAGGAAGAAAAAGATGATGATGAAGAAGAAGAAGAAGAAGAAGAGGATGAAGAAGAAGATGATGAGGAGGAGGGGGGAAGAAGGAGAAGAAGAAGATGAAGTAGGAGGAGGAGACGAAGAAGAACAAGAGGAAGAAGTTGAAGAATAAGAATAAGAAGAAGAAGAAGAAGAAGAAGAATAAGAAGGAGAAGAAGAAGAAGAAGGTGATGATGATGATGTTGAAGAAGAAGAGGAAGAAGATGTGGATGAAGAGGAAGAAGAAGAAGAAGAAAAGGAAGAAGAAGAAGAAGAAGAGGACGAAGAAGAAAAACAACAAGAAGAAGAAGGAGAAGAAGAAAAAGAACAATTAGAAGAAGAAGATGAGGATTATGAAGAAGAAGAAGAGGAAGAAGAAGAAGAAGAAGAAGAAGAAGAAAGAAGATAGCAGAAAAAAGAAGAAGAAGAAGAAGAAGAACAACAACAACAACAAGAGCATGATAATGATCTTGACGAGGAAGATGAAGAAGTAGTAGAAGAAAAGGAATAAGAATAAAATTGAAGAACAAAATAATAAAGAAGAAGAAGTGGAAAAAGAAGAAGAATAAGAAGTAGAAGAAGAGGAAGAATAAGAGGAAGAAGAAGAACAAGAGAAGAAGAAAGAAGAAGAAGAAGAATAGAATAAGAAGAAGAAGCGATAAGAGGAGGAAGAAGAAGAAGATGATGATGATGATGAAGAAGAACAAGAGAAAAAGAAAGTAGGGTTAAAGAAGAAGATGAAGGGGAAGAAGAAGAAGGAGGAGAAGAGGAACAAGAAGAAGAAGAAGATGAAGAAGAAGAAGAAGAATCACAAAAATAAAAAAAACACAACAATAATAATAATAATAATAATAATAATAACAAGAGGATGAAGGAGAAGAAGGAGAAGAAGTAGATGGAGTAGAAGAAGAAATAGAAGAAGAAAATGATGAAAAGGAAGAAGAAGTAGAAGAGGAGGAGGACGATGAAAAAGAAAGAAGAACAAAAAGAAAAAGAAGAAGAAGAAAAAGAAAAAAAGAAGGCGGAAGAAGAAGAAGATGATGATGATGAAGAAGAAAATGAAGAAAAAGAAGAACAAGATGATTAGGAAGGAGAAGAAGGCAAAAAAGAATAAGAAGAGTCGTAGTAGTAGAAGAAGAAGTAGAAGAAGATGAAGAAGAATAAGAAGAGAATGAAAAAGAAGTGGAAGAAAAAGAAGAGGAAAAAGAAGAAAAAGATAAAGAAGAGGAAGATGATGATGAAGAAGAAAAAGACAAAGATGAAGAAGAAGAAGAAAAAGGAGAAGAAGAAATAGTAGAAGATGATGATGAAGAAGAAAAAGACAAAGATGAAGAAGAAGAAGAAAAAGGTAGAAGAAGAAATAGTAGAAGAAGAAGAAGAAGAAGAAGAAGAAGAAGAATTAGAAAAAAGAATAGAAGAAGAAGAAGAAGAAGAAGAAGAAGAAGAAAAAGAAGAAGAGGAAGAAAAGGAAGAAGTAGAAGAAGAAGATGATGATGATGATGAAGAAGAAGACGAGGACAAAGAAGAAGAAGATGAGAGGAAGAAGAAGATGAAGAATAAGAAGAAGAAGAAGAAGAGAAATAGAAAAAGAAGAAGAAGTAGACAAGGAAGAGAGAAGAAGAAGAGGAAGAAGAAGAAGAATTAGAAGAAGAAGAAGAAGATGAAAAAGAAGAAGAAGAAGAAGAACAATAAAAAAAAGACAAAGAATAATAATAATAATAAAAATAATAATAATAAGAACAAGAATAACAAGAAGAAGAAGATGATGAAGAGGGAAGAAGAAGATGAAGAAGCAGAAGGAGAAGAAGATGATGAGATGAGAAGGGACAAAAGAGATGAAGAAGAGGGAAAAGAAGAAGAAGAAGAAGAGGAATTAAAAGAAGATGAAAAACAGGAAGAAGAAGAGGAAGAAGAAGAATTAGAAGATGACGATGAAAAAAATACGAAGAAGAAGTAGAAGAAGAAGAACAACAACAACAAGAAGAAGAAGAACAAGAAGAAGAAGAAGGAGAAGAAGAAGAAGAAGAAGGAAAAGAAGGAGAAGAAGAAGAAGAAGAAAAATAGTAAGAAAAAGATGAAGAGGAAGAAGAAGAAGAAGATGATGAATACTAAGAATGAAAAGAAGATGAAGAAGATCATGGTGAATAAGAAGAAGAATAAGTAGACGTATAAGAAGAAGAAGAAGAAGAAGAAGAAGAAGAAGAAGAAGTAGAAGAGGAAGAATAAGAAGGAGAAGAAGAAGAAGCAAAAGAAGAAGAAGAAGAACAAAAAGAAGAAGAGGAAGAAGAAGATACAGACGAAG
>JAIUJO010001290.1:50000-57179 GCA_023846275.1 Vanilla planifolia
AGAAGAAGAGCAAGAAGAAGAAGACGAAAGGAGAAGAAGAAGGAGAAGATGATGATGAAGAAGAAGGAGAAGGAGAAGATGAAGATGAAGATGAAAGCAGAAGAAAGAAGAAGAAGAAGAAGAAAAAGAGGAAGAGGAAGTAGTTGTAGTAGTAGAAGTAGTAGTAGTAGAAGAAGAAGAAGAAGAAGAAGAAGACGAACAAGAAGAAGAAGAGGAAGAAGAAGAAAAGGAAGAAGAAGAAGAAAAAGAAGAGGTAGTAGATGACAAAGAAGGTGAAGAAGAAGATGTTGAAGAAGAATAAAGAGAAGAAGAAGAAGAAGAAGAAAAAGAAGAAGTGGAAAAAGTGGAAGAATAGGAAGAAGAGGAAGAAGAAGAGGAAGGAGTCAAAGAAGAAGAAGAAGATGATGAAGAATGGAAGATTAAGAAGGGGATGGAAAAGAAGCAGCAAAAGAGGAAGGAGGAGGAAGAAGAATCAGAATAAGAAGATAAAGAAGAAGAAGAAGAAAAAGAGGAAGTAGTAGAAGAAGAAGAGGGGGAAGAAGAATAAGGGAAACAAGAAGACAAAGAAGAAGAGGAAGTGAAAGAAGAAGAGGAAGAAGAAGAAAAAGAAGAAGAAGAAGGAGAAGAAGAAAAAGAAGATGAAGAAAAATAAAGAGTAAAAGAAAAAGAAGAAGAAGAAGAAGAAGAAGAAGAATAAAAAGGTGAAAAGAAGAAGAAGAAGAAGATGGCGAAGAAGAAGAAGATGAAAAAGAAAAAGAAGAAAAAGATGAAAATGAAGAAGAGGAAGAAGAAGAAGAAGAAGAAGAAGAAGGGGAAGGAAGAAGAAGAAGAAGAAGAAGAAGAAGAAGAGTACGAAAAAGAAGAAGAAGAGAAAAAAGAGGAGGAAGAAGAAGAAGAAAAAGCAGAAAAAGGGGAAGAAGAAGATGAAGAAGAAGATGATGAAGAAGAAGGAGAAGAAGAAGAAGAAGAAGAATAAGAAGAAGAAGAAGAAGAAGAAGAAGATGGTGAAGAAGAAGAAGAAGAGACAAAAAAGAACAACAAGAAAAAGAGGAAAAAGAAGAAGAGGAAGAAGAAGATGGGGAAGAAGAAGAAGAAGAAGAAGAAGAATACGAAAATGAAGAAGAAGGGAAAGAAGAGGAGGTAAGAAGAAGAAGAAGATAAAGAAGAACAACAACAGCAACAAGAAGAAGCAGAAGAGAAAGAAGAGGAAGAAGGAGAAGAAGAGAAAGTGAAAGAAAAAGAAGAAGAGGAAGAAGAAGATGATGATGAAGAAGAAGAAGGAGAAGGAGAAGAAGAAGAAGAAGAAGAAGAAGATGGTAGAAGAAAAAGTGGAAGAGGAAGAAGAAGAAGAAGAAGAAGAAGAAGAAAAACTAGACGAAGAAGAGGAAGACGTGGAAGAAGAAGTAGAAGAGGAAAATGAAGAAAAAGAAGAAGAAGAAAATGAATATGAAGAAGAAGAAGGACAAGAAGAAGAAGAAAAAGAAAAAGAAGAAGAAGAAGAAGAAGAAGAAGAAGAACAAGGTGGAGGAGGAAGAAGAAGAAGAAGAAGAAAAAGAAGATGAAAAAGATGAAGAAGAAAATAAGATGAATAAAAAGAAGAAGTTGAAGAAGTAGAAGATGAACAAAAAGAAGCAAAAGAAAAGTGGAAGTAAAAGAAGTAAAATAATAACAATAATAATAATAATAATAATAATAATAATAATAATAATAATAATAAGGGGAAGAAGGAAAATGAAGAAGAAGAAGAGGAGGAAGGAGAAGATGATGAAGAGGAGGATGAGGGAAAGGAAGGAGAAGAAGAAGTAGAAGAAGAGGAAGTAGAACAAGAAGAAGATGATGATGAAGAAGAACTAAAAGAATTAGAAGATGAAGAATAAAGAGAAGAAGAGGAAGAAGAAGAAGAAAAAGAGTAAGAGGAAGAAGAAGAGGAAGAAGAAGAAGATGATGATGAAGAAGCAAAATAAGAAGAAGTAGGAAGAAGAAGAGAGGAAGAAGATAAAAAGAAAGAAGAAGAAGAATAATAAATGGTGCTAGAAGAAGAATAAGAAGAAGAAGTTGACGAAAAAGTAGAAGAAGGAAGAGAAGTTGAAGAAGAAGAAGAAGAAGAAGAAGAAGAAGTGGAAGAAGTAGAAGAAGAATGAAGAAGAAGTAGAAGAAGAAGAGGAAGAAGAAAGAAGAAGAAGAAGAGAACAAAAAGGAGAAGAAGAAGAATAAGGGGAAGAGTTAAGAACAAGAAGAAGAAAAAAAGAAGAAGTATGAACAAGGATGAAGAGGAAGAATATGAAGTTAAGAAAAAGAAGAAGGAAGAAGGAGGAGGAGGAGACAGAAGAATAAGAAGTGTAAGAAAAAGAAGAAGAAAAAGGAGAAGTGTAAGAAGAACGAAGATGAAGAAGTTATGAAGAAAAGATGATGAAGAGTAAGATGAAGAAGAAGAAGAAGAAGAATTAGAAGAAGAAGAAGAAGAAGAAGAATGAGAAGAAGAAGAAGAAGATGATGAAAAAGAAGTTTAAAGAAGAGAGAGAAGAAGAAGAAGAAGCAATAGGAGAAGAAGAAGAAGAAGAAGAAGAAGAACAAGAATAAGAAGAAAATGTTGAAGAAGATATGATGAAGAAGATGAAGAAGAAGAAGATGAAGAAGACGATGATGAAGGAGGAGAAGAAGAGAGAAGAAGAAGAAGAAGAAGCAGCAGAAGAAGAAGAAGAAGAAGAAGAAGAAGAAGAAGAAAAAAGAGAAGAAGGAGAAGAAGAAGAAGCAGGATATGAATAAGAAGAGGAAGAAGAAGAGGAAGAGGTAGAAGAAGAGGAAGAAGTTGAACAAGAAGGAAAAGAAGAAGGTGATGATGATGACAGTGAAGAAGAAGAGGAGGAAGAAGAAGTGGAAGAGAAGACCTAGTCGTAGTAGAAGACGAAGAAGAGGAATAAGAGGAAGAAGAAGAAGGTGAAGAGGATGATGATGAAGAAGAGAAAGAGGTGGACAGAAGAAAGAAGTAGATGAAGTAGAAAAAGAAGAAGCTGATGATGAAGAAGAACGAGGAGGAGAAGAAGAAGAAGAAGAAGAAGAAGAAGAGGAAGTTGTATGTAAGTAAGTAGAAGAAGAAGAAGAAGAAGAAAATGATGATGACGATGATGATGAAGAAATTGAAGTAAAAAAAGAAGATAAAGAAGAAGAAAAAGAGGAGGCAAAGGATGAAGAAAAAGAAGAAGAAGATAAGAAGATGAATTAGAAGAAAAAGAAGAAGAACAAGAACAAGAAGAGAACAAAGAAGAAGACAAGGAGGAAGAAGAAGAATAATATGATGAAGAGGGTAGAAGAAGAAAAAGGAAAAAAAAGAAAAAAGAAGAAGAAAGTGAAGAAGGAGTGGAAGAAGTAGAAGAAGTATAAGAAGAAGAAGAAGAAGAAGGAGAGGAAGAAGAAGAAGAAGAGGAAGACGAAGAAGAAGAAAAAAAAGAAGTAGAATAAGAATAAGAAAAAGAAGTAGGAAAAGAAGAAGAGGAAGAAGATGATGAAGAAGAAGAATAGAAGAGGAAGTGGAAGAGGAAGAGAAAGAAGAACCTGAAGAAGACAAAGAAGAAAGAGAAGAAGAAGAAGAAGAAGAAGAAGAAGAAGAAGTAGAAGTAGAAGAAGTAGAAGAAGAAGAACAAGAGGAAAAAGGAGAAGTAGAAGAAGATGGAGAAGAAGTAGAAGAAAAATGCGAAGAAGAAATAGAAGAAGAAGAAGAAAAATATGATGAAGAAGAAGGAGAAAGTACCAGTAGTAGTAGAAGTAGAAGAATAAGAAGAAGAAGATGATGATGATGAAAAGAAGTAGAAGAAGAAGAGGAAGAAGAAGAAGAAGGTGGAAGAAGAGGAAGATGACGAAGAATAAGAATAAGAAGAACAAGAAGAAGAAGATGAAGTAGAAGAAGAAGAAAAAAAGATGAAGAGGAAGAAGAAGAAGAAGATGACGAAAAAGACGAAGAAGAAGAAGAAGAAGAAGAAGAGAAGGAAGAATTGGAAGCAGAAGAAGAAGAAGAAGAAGAAGAAGAAGAAGAAGAAGAAGATGAAGAAGAAGAAGAGCAAGGGGTTGAAGACGAGGGAGGATAAGAAGATTAGGAAGAAGAAGTAGAAGAGGAAGAAAAAGATGAGAAGAGAAGAGGATGAGAAGACGAAGTAGAAGATGAAAGAAGTAGTAGAAGGAGGAGGAGGAGTAAGAGAAGTACAAGAAGAAGAAGAAGAAGTAGAAATAGAAGAAGCAGAAGAGAAAGAAGAAGAAGAAGAAAAAGAGGAAGAGGAAGTAGGGAAAGAAGAGGAAGACGAGGAGTAAGAAGAAGAAGAACAAGGAGATAGAGAGAAGAAGAAAGAAGTTGACGAAGAAGGGGATGAAGAAGAAGAGGAAGAAGAAGAAAGAGGAGGAGAGGAACAAGATGAGGAAGAAGAATAAGAAGAAGAAGAAGATGAAGAAGAAAAAGAAGAAGAAGAAGAGGAAGATGAGGAGGAAGAAGTTGAAGAAGAAGAAGAGAAGGAGAAAGAACAAGAAGAATAGGAAGAAGAAGAAGAAGAAGAAAATAGAGGAAGAAGATTAAGAAGAAGAAAAAGAAGAAGAAGAAGAAGAAAAACTAGAAGAAGAAGAAGTAGAAGTGAAAGTGGAGGAGGAAAAAGAAGAGGAAGAAGAAAAAGGAGATGAAGAAGAAGATGATGATGAGAACATGGAGAAGAAGATGGAAGAAAAAGAAGAAGAAGAACAAAAAGATAAAGAAAATGAAGATGAAGAAGATGATGATGATGATGAAGAAGTAGAAGAAAAGGAAGATGACGTTGAACAATGAGAAGAAGAAGAAGAATAAGAAGAAGAAGGAGAAGTAGAAGAAGAAGATGATGTTGATGAAGAAGATGAAGAAGAAGAAGGACAAGAAGAATAAAAAGGAAGAAGCCAGAGTACAAGGAGAAGAAGATGAGAAATAAGAAAAGGTAGATGAAGATGAAGAAGAAGTAAAAGAAGAAGAAGAAGAAGAAGAAGAAGAAGAAAAAAAAAAGAAGAAGATGAACAAGATGAAGAGGAAGAATATGAAGTTAAGAAAAAAAAGAAGAAGAGGAAGAAGAAAAAGAAGAAGAAGAAGGAGGAGGAGAAGAAGAATAAGAAGTGTAAGAAGAAGAAGAAGAAGAAGAAGATGAAGAAGTCATGAAGAAAAGATGATGAAGAGTAAGATGAAGAAGAAGAAGAAGAAGAATTAGAAGAAGAAGAAGAAGAAGAAGAAGAATGAGAAGAAGGAGAAGAAGAAGATGATGAAAAAAGAAGTTTAAGAAGAGAGAGAAGAAGAAGATGAAGAAGAAGAGGAAGAAAAAGAAGAAGAAGAAGAAGAACAAGAATAAGAAGAAAATGTTGAAGAAGAATATGATGAAGAAGATGAAGAAGAAGAAGATGAAGAAGACATGATGAAGGAGGAGGAGGAGAAGAAGAAGAAGAAGAAGAAGAAGAAGCAGAAGCAGAAGAAGAAGAAGAAGAAGAAGAAGAAGAAGAAGAAAAAAGAGAAGAAGGAGAAGAAGAAGAAGCAGAATATGAATAAGAAGAGGAAGGAGAAGACGAAGAGGTAGAAGAAGAGGAAGAAGAAGAAGAAGAGGAAGAAGATAAAAAGAAAGAAGAAGAAGAATAATAAATGGTGCCAGAAGAAGAATAAGAAGAAGAAGTTGATGATAAAGTAGAAGAAGAAGTTGAAGAAGAAGAAGAAGAAGAAGAAGAAGAAGAAGAAGTGGAAGAAGTAGAAGAAGATGAAGAAGAAGTAGAAGAAGAAGAAGAAGAAGAAGAAGAAGAAAGAAGAAGAAGAAGAGGAACAAAAAGGAGAAGAAGAAGAATAAAGGGGAAGAGTAAGAACAAGAAAAAGAAAAAAAGAAGAAGATGAACAAGATGAAGAGGAAGATATATGAGTTAAGAAAAAAAAGAAGATGAAGAAGGAGGAGGAGAAGAAGAATAAGAAGTGTAAGAAAAAGAAGAAGAAAAAAGAGAAGTGTAAGAAGAAGAAGATGAAGAAGTTATGAAGAAAAGATGATGAAGAGTAAGATGAAGAAGAAGAAGAAGAAGAATTAGAAGAAGAAGAAGAAGAAGAAGAAGAAGAATGAGAAGAAGGAGAAGAAGAAGATGATGAAAAAGAAGTTTAAGAAGAGGAGAAGAAGAAGATGAAGAAGAAGAGAAGAAAAAGAAGAAGAAGAAGAAGAACAAGAGTAAGAAGAATATGTTGAAGAAGAATATGATGAAGAAGATGAAGAAGAAGAAGATGAAGAAGACGATGATGAAGGAGGAGAAGAAGACGAAGAAGAAGAAGAAGAAGAAGAAGAAGCAGAAGAAGAAGAAGAAAAGAAGAAGAAGAAAAAGAACAAGTAGAAGAAGTTGAAGATGAAGAAGAAGATGAAGAAAAATGATGAAAAAGACGAAGAAGAAGGAAGAAGAAAAAATTGAAGAAGGAGAAGAAGAAGAAGCAGAATATGAATAAGAAGAGGAAGAAGAAGTGGAAGAGGTAGAAGAAGAGGAAGAAGTTGAACAAGAAGGAAAAGAAGAAGATGATGATGATGACAATGAAGAAAGAAGAGGAAGAAGAGGAAGAAGAAGAAGAAGAGAAGGAAGAAGAAGTGGAAGAAAAGACCTAGTCGTAGTAGAAGAACGAAGAAGAGGAATAAAAGGAAGAAGAAGAAGGTGAAGAAGATGATGATGAAGAAGAGAAAGAGGTGGACAAAAAAGAAGTAGATGAAAGTAGAAGAAGAAGAAGCTGATGATGAAGAAGAACGAGGAGGAGAAGAAGAAGAAGAAGAAGAAGATGAAGAAGAGGAAGTGGTAGTAGTAGAAGAAGAAGAAGAAAATGATGATGATGATGATGATGATGAAGTTGAAGTAAAAAAAGAAGATAACGAAGAAGAAAAAGAGGAGGCAAAGGATGAAGAAAAAGAAGAAGAAGATGAAGAAGATGAAGAAGAAGAATTAGAAGAAGAGGAAGTACAAGAACAAGAAGAGAACAAAGAAGAAGACAAGAAGGAAGAAGAAGAATAATATGATGAAGAAGTAGAAGAGGGAAAAAGGAAAAAAGAAGAAAAAAGAAGAAGAAAAAAGAAGAAGAAGAAAGTGAAGGAGGAGAGGAAGAAGGAGAAGAAGTAGAAGAAGAAGAAGAAGAAGAAAGAGAGAAAAAGAAGAAGAAGAGGAAGACACAAGAAAAAG
>JAIUJO010001661.1:22500-27500 GCA_023846275.1 Vanilla planifolia
TCTCAGGCTTCATACGTATCATGACAAAATCTCCAACAGAAAACTCCTTGTTCTTTCTATGTGCATCAGCAAATTTTTTATATGTTTCATTGCTTAGATTAATTTTTTCTTTTATACTTTTATGAATATTTCGTATATGTTCGGCAAATTCTATGGCTGATTCTGATGAACGAGTATGTGTAGGTAAAGGAATTAAGTCTATAGGACTATGGGGCTTATAACCATTATAGGCCTCAAACGGACTTATTCCAATTGTCCTATTGACTGAGCTATTATAAGCATATTCTATTCTTGGTAAAAGTAGGTCCCAATTTTTAACATTATCACCAACTAAACTTCTTAGTAAGTTTCCTAAACTCCGGTTGACAACTTCAGTTTGGCCATCAGTTTGTGGATGATAGGCTGTGGAGAATTTCAGTTTTGTTCCTAATGATTGCCATAAAGTTCTCCAAAAATGTGATGTGAACCTAACATCTCCATCAGATACTATGGTCTTGGGTACTCCATGTATTTTGACAATTTCGTCAAAGAAAAGTCTAGAAATATGAGATGCATCTGAGGTCTTATAACATGGTACAAATCTAGCCATCTTAGTGAATCTATCGACGACTACAAAGATTGAATCAAATCGCCTTGTCGTCTTAGGTAATCCTAGCACGAAATCCATTGAAATGTCTTCCCAAGGTCTCGATGGGACAAGTAAAGGCATATATCTAGTATTTTGTTTCCCAAGTTTGGAAACTAAACAGTTCCTACAGCCTGCCACTATTCTAGCCACTTGTCATTTTAATCCCGGCCAATAAAACTTATATTCTACGGCTGATATAGTCTTATCTCTTCCAAAGTGGCCAGCTAAACCTCCCGCATGTATTTCCGAAATAAGAAAGTCTCTTAATGAGGTTTTAGGAATGCAAAATTTTTTATTATAAAATAGATAACCTTCTTTTATCATATAATCGTTTATTACCATAGATGGTTTCTCTAAAATTTTAGAATAAATATCTTTAAAGTCCTCACATGTTGAGTATAAAGATGGTAAAACATCGAATCCAGTGATTGAAACAGATAAGGTAGTTAAAAGATTTATTTTTCTACTTAACGCATCAGCTACCTTATTTTCTAGACCAGGTTTATGCTTCAGCACAAATGTGTAACTTTGAATAAACTCAACCCACTTAGCATGCTGAGGTTTAAGTTTCCTTTGAGAATTTAAATATTTGAGGGCTTCGTGATCAGAATTTAAAACAAATTCTTTAGGTAAAATATAATGTCTCCAATGTCTTAAAGTCTGAACTAGAGCATAAAATTCTTTATCGTATACTGAGTATTTTCGTTTTGCCTCATTTAATTTCTCATTAAAGTATGCAATAGGTTGCCCTTCTTGATTTAATACACCCCCAATTCCAACTCCCGAAGCATCACAAGAAATCTCGAATACTAGATTAAAATCTGGGAGTCTCAAAACTGGGGCTTGGGTCATACAGGTTTTAATTTTACCAAAGGCGTCGTTAGCTTTATCAGTCCAATCAAATCCGCCCTTTCTAATACAATCTGTGATCGGGGCTGTGAGTGTGCTAAATCCTCTTATAAATCTCCTGTAAAATGTTGTTAATCCATGAAAACTTCTAACATCGTGAACACTTTTGGGTGTAGGCCAGTTTATTATTGCATTGATTTTTTCAGGATCGGCCGATACTCCAACATCAGAAATTATGAATCCTAAGAAATTGACACTTCTTGTCATAAAAGCACATTTTTTTAAATTCACATATAACTTGTTCTCTCGAAGCACCAAACAAACTTTCTTAAGATGATCCAAATGGGTTTCTATATTTTTGCTAAAAATCAATATATCATCAAAATATACTACTGCAAATTGTCCTAAGAAAGGTCTAAGAATCTGAGTCATAATTCTCATAAAAGTGCTACGTGCATTGGTAAGGCCAAAAGGCATCACTAGCCATTCATAAAGTCCATCTTTAGTTTTGAATGCCGTTTTCCATTCATCCCCAGGGCAAATCCTAATCTGGTGATATCCACTTTTTAAATCAATCTTTGAGAAAATTTTTGCCCCATTCATTTGATCTAAGAGGTCATCAAGTCTAGGGATGAGAAACCTATATTTTATAGTAATTTTGTTAATAGCCCTGCTATGATACACATTCTCCATGTATCGTCTTTTTTAGGGGTTAATAATGCTAGGACGGCGCAAGGGCTTAGACTTTCTTGAATAAATCCCTTCTCCATTAAATCCTTAACTTGTTGACTTAACTCTTCGTGTTCAGTGGGACTCATTCTATAGTGAGGCAAGTTCGGTAAGCTAGTTCCAGGGACAAGATCAATACAATGTTGTATATCTCTAAGTGGGGGCAAACTGTTTGGTTCTTCTAATAATATATCACTAAATTCATTTATGGTAGATTTGATCTCAGGTGGGATGACTATGTCAGGGATCTCAGTTTGTACTTTTTTAACTACTAATGCCCATATTACTAATCCATCAGTGAATTCATGCATGGCTTCTCCTTTAGATATGATATGAATTTTTTTATTCTTAATTTGATTTGTCTTCTTAATATGTTGAACTTTATCCTTGGGAGGGGATGGGTATAGTTTAATCTTTTGTCCATTATGCGTAAAGATGCATGTATTGGATTTCCCTATTAATAAAGCATCGTGGTCATAAAGCCATGGTCTCCCTAATATGAGGCTTCCTACTTGCATTGGGACTATGTCACAAACTATATCTTCTGAATATTGTCCAAATGCTAAAGGAACTACACATTGTACTTTAACTGGAATAGATGTCTTGTTAATCCATGAGACAGTGTAAGGGTGGGGATGTGGGGTCGTAATTAGGCCAAGTTTGGTCACCGAATCTGTAGAAATGGCATTAATACTGCTCCCACTATCGATTACTACTTTGCAAACCTTTTCTCCTATTTTAATGAAAGTATGAAAGATTGCAGTTCTTCTCCAGTCTTCACTAATTTTTGGTTGAGTAAGGGTGCATCTGACTACGGCTAGAGTTTCTTCCCCTGGGTTGTCTTCTTCATCTTCATAATATTCATTAGCAAGATCACTATCTGGGTTGTATTTTGTTATCTCCTCGGTGTCTATTTCAGGTTCCTCACTTTCACCTTCTCCTAAGTAGTTTATCCTGGTGGGACATTGGGCTGCTACATGTCCTTTTCCATTACATTTATAGCAAGTTATTTCTTTAGGTCTTGTGGTGGTTGGATTGGGTTTTATGGCGGTAGTAGGCTGGGTACGGCTAGTAGATGATCCATTATTAGAGTATTTAGGTATAGGTTTGGGTTCAAACTTCTTTGTAGGATAGGTCTTTTGTAAGCGCTCTATTTTGCTAGTTATTCTATAGGCTTTGGCTAGGGATTTTATGCCACGAATTAAAAGTTCTCTTTGTAGGTCTTCCCTAAGTCCAGCACGAAATCAGGAGAGAGTCATAGATTGGTCTTCATCTATTCCACATCTGAGATGATATTCATTGCATTTGGCAATATATTCATTTATTGATTTTCCTCCTTGTGTGTGACGTTGCCATTGGTCCAATAATTGATTTTTATAAGTTCTTGGAACATATTTCTGCCTAAGGGCTCTTTTAAGTTCATTCCAAGTTTCAATTGGCGGCGAGTTTCTTTGAAAATTATCATTATCTACAGCTTCCATATAGAGTCGTGCTTGCTTAGATAATTTCATTTTAGCAAATAATGCCTTTCTATCTTCAGTAAGTCTAAACCATTGAAAATATTTGTCTATAGCTGCTTCCCATTCTAAATATTCTTTAGGGTTAAGGGAACCTTCAAAACTAGGGATTTCAAATTTGATTGATCTGAGTAATTGGTTATTGTCATTTTCGGTCCGGTTTCTGTGTCTATGTGGGGGTATTATTGATTGATAGTCGCTTCCTTCTTCTATTATCTCTGGTTCCATTCTTTGTTGTTGTGTCGGTGTGACTCTAAGTCTAGGGGGTTGTAGTATTTCTTCTTCAGTAATTTCTGGTTCCACTTGATTTCGTTCTAATCGAATGAGTCTTACATTTGTTTCAGTTGATAGATCCTGTATAGCTAATTGCATTTGTCGCATCTGTTCCATGAGTTGTTCAAATTGATTATCCATTGTATATTCCCTACCAGATCTAGTTCGCATAAACGTTTTCGTAAAGTGTGTGTGTGCAGCTCACAAAGTAATTGAATATTCGCACAAGATTTCAACCCCAGTTAGTGGTGCGTAGACGAAGCTCCGCTTTAGCCAGACCACCTCTTAGACAGGAGTTACCTAAGATTGACTAAAACCTTCTCTGATACCAAATGTGATGTAGGACTAGACGAAAATTGCTTAGTTAGAAAACTTTTTTTTTTAATTTAAACTTTTGTGACTGATGCACAACAAAGGAGCAAGGGCATCACCCTAAGGGACACACACCTAGATACAATGAGAGTTGAACGCAAAAGGCACCAACCAATGAATCCTAACTAAACTTAGGATCGATAGCGGCTAAGAAGTCGCTAAATAGACAATGGCTACACACTTTCAAATACGCAAAAATAGGGAGTACTTAGATTGGTTAAGTACCAGTTGAGCTTAAAATAAAATTTATAGTAAAAGTTGCACTTCCAAGAATGAAAATATATTGAAGACAAATTAATAATCTAGGAATGGAAAATACGAATGAAGATGGTTGAGCGGTGATGGAAGATGATAATAGGTTTTTAGTGCAAGACCTAGTCCATGGACGTCGAAAATCCTTCTCGAACATGATGTCCTCATCAAGGAAGATAAAAAAGAAGAAGAAGAAGAAGAAGAAAAAGAAGAAGTGGAAGGAAAAGAAGAAGAAGAACAAAAGAAGAGGAACACAAAGAAGAAAAGAAGAACAAGAAGAAGAAAAAGAAGAAGAAGAAGAAGAAGAAGAAGATGAAGAATATGAAAGAAGAAGAAGAAGAACAAGAAAAAAAAGAAGAAGAAAAAGAATATGAAGAAGA
>JAIUJO010001661.1:47500-50000 GCA_023846275.1 Vanilla planifolia
ACAAGAATAACACATAAAAGAAGAAGAAAAAGAAGAAAAGAAAGAAAAAGAAGAAAAGAAAGAAAAAGAATAAGAAGAAGAGGAAGAAGAAGAACAAGATAAAGAAGAACATGAAGAAGAGGAAGAAGTAGAAGAAGGTAAAGAAGAAGAAGAAGAAGACGAAGAAAAAGAAAAAAGTAGAAGAAGTAGTAGTAGAAGAAGACGAAGAAGAAGAAGAAGAAGAAGAAGAAGAATAAGAACGAAGAAGAAGAAGATGATGAAGAAAATGAAGATGAAGAAGAAGAATATGAAAGAAGAAGTAGAAGAATAAAGAAAAAGTAGTAGTAGTAGAAGAAGAACAACAACAACAACAAGAAAAACAAGAAGAAGAAAAAGGAAAAGAAGTAGAAGACAGAAGAAAAGAAGTACAAGAAGAAGAAGAAGAGCAAGGAGGAGAAGAAGAAGAAGAAGGAGAAGAAGAAGAAAAACAAGAAGAATAATAGAAAGAAGAACAAGAAGAAGAGGAAGAAGAAGAAGAAGAAGAAGAAGATGAAGAAGAAGAAGAAGAAGAAGAAGGAGAAGAAGAAGAAGAGGAAGAAGAAGAGGAAGAAGAAGAAGAAGATGAAGAAGAAGAAGAAGTAGGAGTACATGAAGAAAAAGAAGTAGTAGAAGAAGTGGAACATGAGGAGAAGAAGATCAAGATGATGAAGAAGAAGTAGAAGAAAAAGAGCAATTAAAAGAAGTTATTTTAGTAGTAGTAGTCGATGAAGAAGAAGAAGAAGATGAAGAAGAAGAAGAAGAAGGAAAAGAAGAAGAAGAAGAAGAAGAATAAGAAGAAGGAGAAGAAATAGTAGCAAGAATTGTAGTTGTAGTATTAGCAACAGTAGTAGAGAACAAGAGGAAGAAGAAGAATAAGAAGAAAAAGTAAAAGTAGAAGAAGAACAAGAAGAAGAAGAAGAAGAAGAAGAAGAAGAAGAAGTAGAAGAAGAAAAAGAAGAAGAAGACGAAGAAAAAGAAGAAATTGAAGAAGTAGAAGAAAAAGAAAGAAGAAAGATCAAGAAGGAGAAGAAAAAGAAGAGGAAGAACAAGATGACGAAGAAGAAGAAGATGAAGTAGTAGAAGAAGAAGATGATGATGAAGAAGAAAAGTACAAGAATAAAGAAGAAGAAGAAGAAGAAGAAGAAGAAGAAAAAGAAGAAGAAAGTAGAAATAGAAAAGGAGGAAGAAGAACAAGAAGAGGAGGAAGAAGAAGAAGAACAACAAGAAGAAGTAGTAGTAGTAGAAGAAGAAGAAGAAGAAGAAGAAGAAGAAAATAAAGTAGTAGAAGAAGAAGAAGAGGAAGAAGAAGAAGAGGAAGACGAAGAGCAAGAGGAAGAAGAATAAGAAGAAGAAGAAGAAGAAGAAGAGGAAAAAGAAGAAGAAGAAGAAGAAGAAAACTAGGAAGAAATAATAGAATAGAAGAGGAAGATGATAATGAGGGTGATGAAGAAGAAGAACAAGAAGAAGAGGAAGAAGAGTAAAAAGAAGAAAAAGAATATGAGGATAAAGATAAAGAAGGAGAAGAAGAATAAGCAGAAGAAAAAGAAGAAGAAGAAGTATAAGGAGGAGGAGAAGCAGAAGAAGAAGCGGAAGAAGAAGAAGATAAGGGGGAAGAAGAAGAAGAAGAAGAAGAAGAAGAAAAACAAGAAATTCAAGAAGAGGAAGAGGAAGAAGAAGAAGACAAAAAAGAAGATGAAGAAGAAGAAGAAGACGAAGAAGAAAAAATAGAAGAATAAAGAAGAAGAAGAAGAAGAAGAAGTATATGAAGCAAAAGAAGAAAAAAGAAGAAGTAAGAGAAGATAAGCAGGAGATGTAGAAGAAGAAGAAGAAGATGAAGAAGAACAACAAGTAGAAGATGAAGTAGAAGAAGAGGAAGAAAAACAACTAGAAGAAGAAGAAGAGAAAGAGGAGGAAGAAGAAGAAGAACAACAAGATGAAGAAGTGGTAGTCGTAGAAGAAGAAGAAGAAGAAGAAGAAGAAGAAGAAAATGAAGTAGAAGAAGAAGAAGGAGAAGAAGAAGAAGAAGAAGAGGAAGAAGAACAAGAGGAAAAAGAAGTGAAAGAGGAAGAAGAAGAAGAAGAATTAAAAGACGAAGAAAAAGAAGTAAAAGAAGAAGAAGAAGAAGAAGAAGAATAAGAAGCGGAAGAAGAAGAAGATCAAGAACAAAAAGAAGAAGAAGAGGAAGAAGAAGCAGGAAAAGAAGAACAAAAAGGGGAAAAAGAAATACAATTGAAGAAGATGATGATGATGTTGAGGAAGTAGAAGAAGAAGAATATAAAGAATAAGAAGAAAAAGAAAAAGAACGAGAAGAAGAAGAATAAGAAGAAGAAGAAGAAGAAGGATAAAGAGGAGGAGAAGTAGAAAGAAGAAGAGGAGGAAGAAGAAGACAGAGGAGAAGAAGAAGAAGAAAAAGTACAAGAAGATGAAGTGGAAGAAAAAGAAGAGGTAGAAGAAAAAGAAAAAGAAGTTGAATGTGAAGAAG
>JAIUJO010000485.1:15000-20000 GCA_023846275.1 Vanilla planifolia
CAAGAAGAAAAAGAAGAAGGAGAACTTGAAAAAGAAGAAAAAGATGATGAAGAAGAAAAAGTAGAAGAAAAAGGTGAAGAAAAATAAGAAGAGTAAGAAATGGAGGAAGATAGAAGAAGAAGAAGGAGAAGAAGAAGATGATGAAAAAGAAAAAGAATAACTAGAAGAACAAAAGGAAGAAGATAAAGAAGAAAAAGGAGAAGAAGAGGAATAAGAAGAAGCAGAAGAAGATGAAAAAGAAGTAGAAGACAAATAAGAAAAAGAAGAAAAAGGAAAAGAAGAAGAAGAAGAAGAAGAAGAAGAAGAAGAGGAAGTACAAGAAGAAGAAGTGCAAGAGGAAGAAGAAGAAAATCAAAAACAAAAAGAAGAAGAAGAAAAGAAGTAGAAGAAGTAATAGTAGAAGAAGAAGATATAGAAGAAGTAGGAAAAGAGTAAGAAGAAGAAGAAGAAGAAGAAGAAGATGGCAAAGTCGAAGAAGAAATAGAAGAAGAAGAAGAAGAAGAAGAAGAAGAAGAAGAAGAAGAAGAAGGTGGAGAGGAAGAAGAAGAAGAAGAAGAGGAATTTAAAGAAAAAGAAGAAGAAGAAGAAGAAGTTAAAGAAGAAGAGGAAGAAGAAGAAGTAGAAGAAGAAGAAGAGGAAGAAGAAAAAGTAGTAGTAAAAGAAATAGAAGAAGAAGAAGAAGCAGAAGATGAAGAAGAAGAAGAAGTACAAGAAGAAGAGGAACAGGAAGAAGATGAAGTAGTAGAAAAGAAGAAAAAGAAAAAGAGGAAGAAGAAGAAGAAGAACAGGAAGATGAAGAAGAAGAAGAAGAACAGGAATAAGAAGAAGAAGAAGAAGAAGAAGATGAAGAAGAAGTAGAAGAAGAAGAAAAAGATGAAAAAGAAGAAGAAGAAGAAAAGATGAAGAAGGAAGAAAGATAAGAAGAAGAAGAATAAGAAGAATAAGAAAAAAAAGAAAAAGAAAAATTAGTAGAAGAAGAAGAGGAAGAATAAGAAGTAGTAATAGTAGTAGAAGAAGAAGAAGAAGAAGAAGAAGAAAAGAAGATGAACAAGAAAAAGAAAAGAAAAACAAGTGGAAGAATAAGAGGAAGAAGAAGAAGAAGAAGAAGTAGAAGAAGAAGAAGTAGAATGAGAGGAAGAAGAAGAAGAAGAAGGTGAAAAAGAAGCAGAAGAAGAACAAGAGAAGTAGATATTGAAGAAGAACAAGAACAAGAACAAAAAGAAGAAGAAGAAGATGAATAAGATGAAAAAGAAGAAGAAGAAGAAGCAGAAGAAGAAGAGGAAGAAGATGATGAAGAAGAAGAAGAACGAGAAGAAGGAGAAAAAAAAGCAGAAGAGGAAGAAAAAGTTGATGAAGAAGAAGAAGAAAAGAAGAGGAAAAGAAGAAGAATGGAAAGAAGTAGGAGAAGAATATGAAGAATAAGAAGAAAAGAAGAAGAAGAAAATGAGGAAGAAGATTGAGAAGAAAAAGAAGTAGAAGAAGAAGAAGAAGAACAAGAAGAAGAAGAAGAAGAAGAAGTAATAGTAGTTTTATAAGAAGAAGAAGAAGAAGAAGAAGAAGAATAACAAGAAGATGAAAAAGAAGAAGAAAAAGGAGAAGTGGAAGAAGAGTAAGAAGTAGTAGAAGATTAAGAAGAAGAAGAAGAAGAAGAAGAAGAAAAAGATGAAGAAGAGGAAGAAGAAGAAAAAGAAGATAAAGAAGGAGAAGATCTAGAAGAAGAACAAGAAGAAGAGGAAGAAGAGCAAGGAGAAGAGCAAAAAGAGGAAGAAGAAGAAGATGATAAAAAAGAAAAAGACAGATAATAATAAAAATAAAAAATAATAATAATTTTTATTTTAATTATAGTAAAAAAATAATAATAAGAAAAATAAAAAGAAGAAGAAAAAGTAAAAGAAGAAGAAGAAGTAGAAGAAGAAGGCAAAAAAAAAAGAATAAGAGGAAGAAGAAGAAGAAGAGAAAGAATAATAATAACAATAATAATAATAATAATAATAATAATAATAATAAGAAGAAGAGGAAGAAGAAAAAGAAGAACAAGGAGAAGAAGAAGCAGAAGTAAAAGAATATAAAGAAGAAGAAGAAGATGTTGAACAAGAATAAGCACAACAAGAAAAAGGAGAAGAAGAGGAAGAAGAAGAAGAAAAGAAGAAGAAGAAGAAGTAGAAGAGGAAGAAGAAGTGGAAAAGGAGGAGGAGGAGGAAGAAGAAGAAGAAGAAGAAGAAGAAGAATAATAAGAAGAAGAAGAAGAATAAGAAGAAGTCGAAAAACAAAAAGGAGGAGAAGGAGAAGAAGAAGAAGAAGAAGAAGTTGAAGAAGAAGAAGTAGTAGTAGTAGTAGAAGAAGAAGAAGAAGCAAAGAAGAGTAAGAAGAAGAAGAAGAAAAAGAAGTATAAGAAGAAGAAAAAAAGAAGCAAAAGAACAAGAAGAAAAAGAAGAAGAAGAGGAAGAAGAAGAAGAAGAAGAGGAAGAAGATGAAGAGGAAGAGTAAGAAGAAGAAGAAGAGGAAGAAGAAGAAGACAAAGAAGAAGAAGAAGAATTAGTAGTACTAGAAGAAAACGAAGAAGTAGGAGAACAAAAAGAAGATGAAAAAGAAGAAGAGGTGAAGTGGAAGAAGAAGAACAAGTAGTAGAAGAATAAGAAGATGAAGAAACAAAGAAGAAGAGAAAAAGATGAAGAAGAGGAAGAAGAAGAAGAAAAAGAAGAAGAAGAAGAAGAAGAAGGAGAAGAAGAAGAAGATGAACAAGATGAAGAAGAAGATAAAGAAGAAAAAGATGAAGTAGAAGAAGAAGAAGAGGAAAATGAAGAAGAAGAAAACGATAAAAAAGAAGACGAAGGTCAATAATAAAAATAATATTAATAATAATGATAATAAAAATGATTTTAACTATAATATTAAAAATAATAATAAGAAAAACAAAAAAAAGAAGAAAAAGAAAAAGTAGAAAAAGAAGACGAAAAAGAGGAAGATGAGGGAGAAGAAGAAGAAGAGGAAGGATAATAATAATAATAACAATAACAATAATAATAATAATATTAATAATAATTTTAATAATAATAATAATAAAAATAATAATAATAATAATAATAATAATAATAATAATAATAATAAGTGGAAGAAGAAGAAGAAGAAGAAGGAGAAGAAGAAGCAGAAGAAGAAGAAGAAGAAGAAGAAGAATAAGAAGAAGAAAAAGGAGAAGAAGAGGAAGAAGAAGATGAAGAAGAAGAAGAAGAAGAAGAAGCAGAGGAAGAAGAAGTGAAAGAGGAGGAAGAAGATGAAGAAGATGAAGAAGAAGAAGAAGAAGAAGAATAAGAATAAGAAGAAGAAAAAGAAGAACCGGAAGAAGAAGAAGAAGTAGAAGAACAAAAAGAAGAAGGAGAAAGAAAAGAAGAAGAAGAAGAAGAAGAAGAAGAAGATTATGAAGAACAAGAAGAAGAAGTAACAATAGTAGTAATAGTAGTAGTAGTAGTAGTAGTAATAGTAGTTGTAGTAGTAGAAGAAGAAGAAGAAGAACAAGAAGAAGAAGAAAAGAAGAACAAGAAGAAGAAGAAGAAAAAGAAGAAGAAAAAGAATTATAAGAAGAAGAAAAAAAGAAGTAAAAGAACAAGAAGAAAAGAAGAAGAAGAGGAAATAGAAGAAGAAGAGTAAAATGACAAAGAAGATGAAAAAGAAGCAAAAGAAGAAGAAGAGGAAGAAGAAGCTGAAGAAGAAGAAGAAGAAGAAGAAGAAGAAGAGGAAGAAGAAGAAAAAGTTGGAGAAGAGGATAAAGAAGAGGAATAATAAGAAGTAGAAGAAGAAGAAGAAGAGGAAGGAGAAGGAGATGAAGAAGAAGGACTGGAAGAAGAAGAAGAAGAAGAAGGAGAAGAAGAAAAAGGAGAATAAGAAGAAAAGGATTGACAAGAAGAAGAAGAAGAAAAAGAAGAAGAAGAGGAGGAAGACAAGAAGTAGTATATGAAGAAGAAGAAGAATAGGAAGTAGAAAAAGATGTTGATGAAGAAAAGGACGAAGAAGAAGAAGAAGAGGTAGAAGAAGAAGAAGAAGAAGAAGAAGAAGAAGAAGAATAAGAAGAAGAAGACGAAGAAAGAGAACAAGAAGAAGAAAAAGTAGAAGAAGAACGAGAAGAAGAAGAAGAAGAAGAAGAAGAAGAAGAAGAAGAAGAAGTGGAAGAAGTAGAAGAGGAAGAGGAAGGAAAAGAAGTAGATGAAGAAAACATATAATAAGAAGAAAAAGAAGAAGAAGGAGAATAAGAAAATGAAGAAGAAGAAGTTGACGATGAAGCAGAAAAAGTACAAGTAGAGAAAGAAGAAGAACAACAAGAAAAAGAAGAAGTAAAAGAAGAAGGAGAAGAAGATGAAAAAGAAAAAAAAAGAATAAGAAGAAGAAGAAAAAGAAGAAGAGGATGAAGCATGATAAGTAGAAGAAGTAGAACAAAAAGAAGAAGAAGTAGAAAAAGTAGAACAGGAAGAAGAAAAAGATGAAGAAGAAGAAGAAGAAGAAGTTGAAGATGAAGAAGAAGAAGAGGAAGAAGAAGTAGAAGAAAAAATTAAAGAAGCAAAAGGAGATGAAGAAGAAGAAGAAGAAGAAGATGAAGATGATGAAGAGGAAGAAGAAGAAGAAAAAGAAGAAAAAGAAAAAGAAGATAAAGAAGAAGAAGAAGAAGTAGAAGAAAAAGAAGAAGAAGAGGAAAAAGAAGAAGAAGTGGAAAAAAAAGAAGAAGATGATGAAGAAGAAGAAGAGGAGGAAGAAGAAGAAGAAGAGGAAGAAGTAGAAGAAGAAGAAGAAGATGTAGAAGAAGTTAAAAAAGAAGAAGTTGTAGAAGAAGAAGAAAAAAGGAGATGAAGAAGGAGCGAAAGATGAAGAAGAAATAAAAGAAGAAGAAGAAGAAGAAGAAGAAGAGGGGGAAGAAGAAGAAGAAGAAGGAGAAGAGGAAGAAGAAGAAAAAGATGATGAACAAGAAAAAGTAGAAAAAGAAGATCAAGAAAAAGAAGAAGAGGCAGAGGAAG
>JAIUJO010000485.1:30000-32500 GCA_023846275.1 Vanilla planifolia
AAGTGGAAGAATAAGAGGAAGAAGAAGAAGAAGAAGAAGTAGAAGAAGAAGAAGTAGAATGAGAGGAAGAAGAAGAAGGAGAAGGTGAAAAAGAAGCAGAAGAAGAACAAGAGAAGTAGATATTGAAGAAGAACAAGAACAAGAACAAAAAGAAGAAGAAGAAGATGAATAAGATGAAAAAGAAGAAGAAGAAGAAGCAGAAGAAGAAGAAGAAGAAGATGATGAAGAAGAAGAAGAACGAGAAGAAGGAGAAAAAAAAGTAGAAGAGGAAGAAAAAGTTGATGAAGAAGAAGAAGAAAAGAAGAGGAAAAGAAGAAGAATGGAAAGAAGTAGGAGAAGAATATGAAGAATAAGAAGAAAAGAAGAAGAAGAAAATGAGGAAGAAGATTGAGAAGAAAAAGAAGTAGAAGAAGAAGAAGAAGAAGAAGTAATAGTAGTTTTATAAGAAAAAGAAGAAGAAGAAGAATAACAAGAAGATGAAAAAGAAGAAGAAAAAGGAGAAGTGGAAGAAGAGTAAGAAGTAGTAGAAGATTAAGAAGAAGAAGAAGAAGAAGAAGAAGAAAAAGATGAAGAGGAAGAAGAAGAAAAAGAAGATAAAGAATGAGAAGATCTAGAAGAAGAACAAGAAGAAGAGGAAGAAGAGCAAGGAGAAGAGCAAAAAGAGGAAGAAGAAGAAGATGATAAAAAAGAAAAAGACAGATAATAATAAAAATAAAAAATAATAATAATTTTATTTTAATTATAGTAAAAAAATAATAATAAGAAAAATAAAAAGAAGAAGAAAAAGTAAAAGAAGAAGAAGAAGTAGAAGAAGAAGGCAAAAAAAAAGAATAAGAGGAAGAAGAAGAAGAAGAGAAAGAATAATAATAACAATAATAATAATAATAATAATAATAATAATAATAAGAAGAAGAGTAAGAAGAAGAAGAAGAACAAGGAGAAGAAGAAGCAGAACTAAAAGAATATAAAGAAGAAGAAGAAGATGTTGAACAAGAATCAGCACAACAAGAAAAAGGAGAAGAAGGGGAAGAAGAAGAAGAAAAGAAGAAGAAGAAGTAGAAGAGGAAGAAGAAGTGGAAAAGGAGGAGGAGGAGGAAGAAGAAGAAGAAGAAGAAGAAGAAGAATAAGAAGAAGAATAAGAAGAATAAGAAGAAGTCGAAAAACAAAAAGGAGGAGAAGGAGAAGAAGAAGAAGAAGAAGAAGTTGAAGAAGAAGAAGTAGTAGTAGTAGTAGAAGAAGAAGAAGAAGCAAAGAAGAGTAAGAAGAAGAAGAAGAAAAAGAAGTATAAGAAGAAGAAAAAAAGAAGCAAAAGAAAAAGAAGAAAAAAAAGAAGAAGAGGAAGAAGAAGAAGAAGAAGAGGAAGAAGATGAAGAGGAAGAGTAAGAAGAAGAAGAAGAGGAAGAAGAAGAAGACAAAGAAGAAGATGAAGAATTAGTAGTACTAGAAGAAAAAGAAGAAGTAGGAGAACAAAAAGAAGATGAAAAAGAAGAAGAGGTGAAGTGGAAGAAGAAGAACAAGTAGTAGAAGAATAAGAAGATGAAGAAACAAAGAAGAAGAGAAAAAGATGAAGAAGAGGAAGAAGAAGAAGAAAAAGAAGAAGAAGAAGAAGAAGAAGAAGAAGAAGGAGAAGAAGAAGAAGATGAACAAGATGAAGAAGAAGATAAAGAAGAAAAAGATGAAGTAGAAGAAGAAGAAGAGGAAAATGAAGATGAAGAAAACGATAAAAAAGAAGACGAAGGTCAATAATAAAAATAATATTAATAATAATGATAATAAAAATGATTTTAACTATAATATTAAAAATAATAATAAGAAAAACAAAAAGGAAAAGAAAAAGAAAAAGTAGAAAAAGAAGACGAAAAAGAGGAAGATGAGGGAGAAGAAGAAGAAGAGGAAGGATAATAATAATAATAACAATAACAATAATAATAATAATATTAATAATAATTTTAATAATAATAATAATAAAAATAATAATAACAATAATAATAATAATAATAATAATAATAATAGTAATAATAATAAAAGGAAGAAGAAGAAGAAGCAGAAGAAGAAGAAGAAGAAGAAGAATAAGAAGAAGAAAAAGGAGAAGAAGAGGAAGAAGAAGATGAAGAAGAAGAAGAAGAAGAAGCAGAGGAAGAAGAAGTGAAAGAGGAGGAAGAAGATGGAGAAGATGAAGAAGATGAAGAAGAAGAAGAAGAAGAAGAAGAAGAAGAAGAAGAATAAGAATAAGAAGAAAAAGAAGAACCGGAAGAAGAAGAAGAAGTAGAAGAACAAAAAGAAGAAGGAGAAAGAAAAGAAGAAGAAGAAGAAGAAGTAGAAGAAGAAGAAGAAGAAGAAGTTGAAGAAGAAGAAGAAGAAGATTATGAAGAAGAAGAAGAAGAAGTAACAGTAGTAGAAATAGTAGTAGTAGTAGTAGTAGTAATAGTAGTTGTAATAGTAGTAGAAGAAGAAGAACAACAAGAAGAAGAAGAAAAGAAGAACAAGTAGAAGAAGAAAA
>JAIUJO010002680.1:17500-20000 GCA_023846275.1 Vanilla planifolia
AAAAAGAGGAAGAAGAGTAAAAAGAACAAGAAGAAGAAAAAGTAGAAGGACAGGGAGTAAGTGAAGTAGAAGAAGAGGAAGAAAAAATAGTAGTTGTGATAGTAAAAGAAGAAGAAGAAGAAGAAGTAGAAGAGGTAGAAGAAGAAGAAGTCAAGGATGAAGAAGAAGAAGGGAAGATGAAGAAGAAGAAGAAGAAGAAGTAGAAGAAGAAGAAGTATGAGAAGAAGAAGAAGAAGAGGAGGAAGAAGAAGATGATGATGATGATGATGAAGTAGAAGTAAAGAAGAAAACTTGAGAGAAGAAGTAGAAGAACAAGAAGAAGAAGAAGAATAAAGCAAGGAAGAAGAAGCAAAAGATTAAGAAGAAGATGAAGAAGGGGAAGAAGGAGAAGAAGAAGAGGAAGAAGGAGAAGAAGAAGAAGAAGAAGAAGAAGGAGACGAAGAAGAAGTGGAAGAAGAAGAAGATAAACAAGAATGCAAGAGGAAGAAGAAGAAGAAGAAGAAGTGGGAGAAGAAGAAGAAGAATAAGCAGAAGAAGAAGAAGAAGAAGATGATGATGAAGAAGATGAAGAAGATGAAGAAGGAGAAGAAGAAAAAGAAAAAGAAGACGAAGAAGAAGAACAAGAAGAAGAAGTAGATAGAAGAAAATGGGAAGAGGAGGAGAAAAAGGAGAAGGAGGCGAAAAAGGAGAAGAAGAACAAGAAAGTTCAGCAGCAGAAAAAGAGGAAGAAGAAGAAGAAGAAGAAGAAGAAGGAGATGAAAAAGTACTTCATTTAAAATGAAGAAGAAGAAGAAGAGGTAGAACAATAAGAAGAAGAAGAAGGTGAAGAAGAAGTAGAAGTGGAACAAGAAGAAGAAGAAGAATAATAACAAAAAGTACAAGAAGAAGAAGAGGAAGAAGAAGAGGAAGAAGAAGAAGAAGAAGAAGAAGAAGAAGAAAAAGAAGAAGATAAGAAGAAGAAGAAGCCCAAGAAGAAGAACTAGTAGAAGAAAGAAGAAGAAGAAGTAAAGTAGAAGAAAATGAAGAAGATGAAGGAGGAGATGAAGGAGGACGAGGTTGAGGTGGAGGAGGAAGGGAAGAAAAAGAAGAAGAGGAAGAAGAAAAAGGTGACGAGGAAGAAGAAGAAAAAGAAGAAGAAGAAGAAGAAGAGGGAGAAAATAAGGAAGAAGAGGAAGAAGAAGAAAAAGAAGAAGAAGATAAAGAAGAGGAAGAAGAAGAAGAAGAAAAAAGAGGAAGAAGAGTAAAAAGAAGAAGAAGAAAAAGGACAAGAAAAAGGAGTATATGAAGTAGAAGAAGATGAAGAAAAAGTTGTAGTAGTGATAGTAAAAGAAGAAGAAGAAGAAGAAGTAGAAGAGGTAGAAGAAGTGAAGGAAGAAGAAGAAGAAGACGAAGATGAAGAAGAAGAAGTAGAAGTATTACAAGAAGAAGAAAAAGACAAATAATGAGTTTTATTAAAAGAAGTAGAGAAAGAAGAAGAAGAAGAAGAAGAAGAAGAAGAAGAACAAGTAAAAGGAAATGAAGAAGAAGAATAAGAAGATGATGATAATGAAGAAGAAGAAAACGATTAAGAAGAAGAAGAACAACAAGAAGAAGGAGAAGTGGACGAAGAAGAAAAAGAAATAGAAAAGAATATGAAGTAGAAGATGAAGAAGATGAAGAAGAAAAAGAAAAAGAAGATGTTCATGATGATGATGAAGAAGAAGTAGAAGAAGAAGAAGAGGAAGAAGTTAAAGATGAAGAAGAAAAACAAGACGAAGATGATGACGATGATGATGATGAAGAAGAAGAACCAGATGAAGAAGAAGGAGAAGGAGAAGAAGAAGAAGAAGAATAAGAAGAAGGAGGAGGAGAAGAAGAAGAAGAAGAAGTAGAATGAGAAGAAGACAAAAAAAGAGAAGAAGAGAAAGATGAAGAAGGAGAAGAAGAAGAAGAAGTTGAAGAAGAAAAAGAAGATTAATAAGAGGTGGAGGCAGTAGAAGAAGAACAAGAAGTAGAAGAAGAAGAAGAAGAAGAAGGTGATGATGATGAGGCAGAGTAAGAACACGAAAAAGAAAAAGAAGGTGAGGAAGAGGAAGATGAAGAAGAAGAAAAAGAAGAAGAACAAGAAAAAGAAGAAGAAGAAGAAGAAGAAGAAAAAGAAGAAGAGGAAGAAGATAAAGAAGAAGAAGTTGAAGTTGAAGAAGTTAAAGAAGAAGAAGAAGAAGAACAAGAAGAAGAAGAAAAGAAAAATGAAGAAAATGAAAAAGAAGATGAAGAAGAATAAGAAATAGAAGAAGTAAAAATAGATAAAGAAGAACAAGAAGAGAAAGAGGAGTGGTCGAAGTAGAAGAAGAAGAAGAAGAAGTTGAAGACGAAGAAAAAGAAGAAGAAGAAGAAGTAGAGGAAGTAGAAGAAGAAGACAATAAAATAGTAGAGGAAGAAGAAGAAGAAGAAGAATAAGAAGAAGAAGAATAAGAAGAAGTAGAGGAAGAAGAAGTGGAAAAAGAAGAAGAAGAGGAGG
>JAIUJO010002680.1:32500-37500 GCA_023846275.1 Vanilla planifolia
AAGTGGAATGAGGAGAAGAAAAAGAAGAAGCAGAAGAAGAAGGAGAAAAAGCAGTATTAGAGGTAGAAAAAGGAGAAGAACATTAAGAAGTAGATGTAGTAGATGAAGGCAAAGAGGAAGTAGAAGAAGAAGAAGTAGAAAAGAAGTAGTAGAAGAAGAAGAAAAATAAGAAGAGGAAGAAGAAGAAGAAGAAGAAGTAGAAGAAGTAGAAGTAGATGATGAAGAAGAAGAAGATGATAAAGAAGCAGAAGAAAAAGACAAAGAAGAAGAAGATCAACAAGAAGAAGAAGATGATGAAGAGGAGGAAGAAGAAGAAGAAGAAGCATAAAAAGAAGGAAAAGAAGAAGAAGGAGAAAAAGAAGGAGAAGAAGAAGAAGAAGAAGAAGAAGAAGAAGAGGAAGAAGAAGAAGAAGATCACAATGAAGAAGAAGAAGAAGAAGAAGAAGAAGAGGAAGAAGAAGAAGAAGAAGTAGAAGAAGAAGAAGAAGAAGAAGAAGAAGAAGAAGAAGAAGAAGAAGAGGGAGAAGAAGATTGAAGAGATCGAGGAGGATAAGTAGGAGGAATAGAAAAAGGTTAAGAATAAGAAGATGATGTTGATGATGATGATGTTAAAGGAGGAGATGTAGGGAGTCGATGAGGAGGAGGATGAGAAGGTAGAGGAGGTTAAGAAGAAGAAGAAGAAGAAGAAGAAGAAGAAGAAGAAGTGGAAGTTGCAGAAGAAGAAGAAGAGGAAGAATAAAATTAAGATGAAGAGGTGGAAGAAGAAGAAAAAGACGAAGAAAAGAAGAAAAAAAAGTGTAAGAAGAAGAAGATGTTGATGATGATGAAGAAAAGTCGAAGATGAAGAAAAAGAGGAAGAAGAAGAAGAAGAAGAAGAAAAGGAAGAGGAACAACAAGAAAAAGAAGAAGTAGAAGAAAAAGTATTAGAAGAAGAAGAACAAAAAAGTAGTACAGGAAGAAGCAAAAGAAGAATATGACGAAGAAGAAGAAGAAGAAGAAGAAGAAGAAGAAGAAAAGTAGTAATACTAGTAGTAAAAGAAGAAGAAGAAGTTGATAGTGAAGAAGTAGAAGAAGAAGAAAGAGAAGAAGAAGAAGAAGAAGAAGAAGAATAAGACGAAGTGGTGTACAAAGAATAAGAAGAAGACGAAGAAGTAGTATTAGAAGAAGAAGAAGATGACATAGAAGAGGAAGAAGAAGAGGAAGATGATGTAAAAGATGAAGATATAATAGAAGAAGAAGAAGAAGAAGAATAAGAAAAAGAAGAAGAGGAATAAGAAGAAGAAGAAGAAGAAGAAGGGGAAGAAGAGGATGATGAAGAAGAACAAGAAATAGAAGTAGAAGATGAAGAAGATGAAAAAGAAGAAGAAGAAGAAGAAGAAGAAGAAATAGAAAAAGAATATGAACGAGATGAAGAAGAAGAGAGAGAAGAGGAAGAAGATAATGAAGAAGAAGATGAAGAAGAAGGATAGGAAGACGATGATGACGATGATGATGATGAAGAAGAAAAAGTAGAAGAAGAAGAAGAAGAAAAAGAGGGAGAAGAGCAAGTAGAAGAGGAAGAAAAAGAAGTAGTAGAAGAAGAAGAAGAAGAACAATGGGAATGTGAAGAAGAACAAGAAGAAAAAGAAGGAGAGAAAGAAAATGAAGATAAAGATGAGGAAGAACAAGTAGTAGTAGTAGAAGAAGAACAATATTAAGTAGTGGAAGATGAAGAAGAAGAAGAAGAAGACAAAGAAGAAGAGGAAGAAGAAGAAGAAGAAGAAGAAGAAGAAGAAGAAGAAAAAGAAGAAAAGAAGAAGATGATGATGATGATGAAGAAGAAGAGGAAGAAGAATAAGAACAAGAAGATGAAGAAGAAGAAGTAGAAGCAGTGGAGGAAGAAGAAGAAGAAGATGATGATGATGAAGAAGAAGAAGAAAAGAACAACTAGTAGATCAACTTGAAGAAGAAGAAGAAGTGGAAGTTGGAAAACATGTTGAAGAAGAAGAAGAAAAAGAAGGAGAAGGACATAAAGAAGAAGAAGAAGAAGAAAAGGAAGAAGGAGAAGAAGAACAAGACAAAAAAGAAAAAGAAGAAGAAGAAGAAGAAGAAAGACAGTGAAGAGATGAAGGAGGAGGAGGAGGAGCTGGAAGAGGAGGACTAGAAGAAGAAAAAGAAAAGGAAGAAGAGAAAGAAGGAGAAGATGTAGTAAGAAAAGGAGGAGGGGGAGAGCAGGAAGAGGAGGCAGATGAGAAGAAGAAGAACAAGAAGAAGCAGAAGGATAAGAGGATGTAGAAGAAGAAGAAGAAGAGGAAGAATAAAATTAAGAAGAAGAGGAAGAAGAAGAAGAAGAAGAATGAGAAGAAGATGAAGAAGTAGAATAAGAAGAAGGTGAAGAAGAAGCAGAATAAGATAAAGAAGTGGAAGAAGACGATGAGGAAGAAGAAGAAGAAGAAGAAGAAGAAAAAGAAGTAGAAGAACAAGTGGAAGAACAACTTGAAGAAGAAGAAGAAGAGGAAGAAGGAGAAGAAAAGGAAGAAGTAGAACAAGAAGGAGAAAAAATAGTAAAAGAAGAAGAAAATGAACAACAACAAGAAGAAGATGAAGAAGATGAAGACAAAGAACCAGAAGAAGAAGAAGAAGAGAAGTAGAAGAAGATGTAGTAGAAGAAGAAAATGAACAACAACAAGAAGAAGATGAAGAAGATGAAGACAAAGAAGCAGAAGAAGAAGAAGAAGAGAAGTAGAAGAAGATGTAGTAGAAGAAGAAGAAAAACAAGAAGAAGAAGAAGAAGAAGAAGAAGAAGAAGAAGAAGTAGTAGGAGAAGAAGTAGTAGTAGTAAAAGAAGAAGAAGAAGAAGATGAAGAAGATAAAGAAGTTGAAGAAGAAGTTGAAAAAGATGAAGAAGAAGAAAAAGAAGAGGAAGAGGAAGAAGAGGACAAAAAAGAAGAAGAGGAAGAAGAAGAAGAAGAAAAAGAAGAAGGTGAAAAAGGAGAAGAAGAAGAAGAAGAAGAAGAAGAAGAAGAGGAGGAGGAGGAAGAAGAAGAAGAAGAAGATGAAAAAGAAGAAGTAGGAAAAGAAGAAGAAGAAGAAGAAGAGGAAGAAGAAGGAGAAGAAGAAGGAGAAGATGAAGAAGAAGAAGAAGAAGAAAAAGTAGAAGATATAGGAGATTGAGTTGGAGGAGGAGGAGTAGTAATAGAAGAAGAAGAAAATGTTGATGAAGGAGAAGATGTTGGGAGATAAGGAAGAGGAGGGGGAGAAGGAAGAGGAGGAGGATGAGAAGAAGAAGAAGAAGAAGAAGGGGAAGTAGAAGAAGAAGAAGAAGAGGATGAAGAAGAAGTGGAATAAAATTAAGAAGAGGAAATAGTAGAAAAGAAGGACAAAAAGAAGAAATAGAAGCAGCAGAAGAAGAAGAAGAAAAAGAAGAAGATGACAAAGATGAAGGAGAAGATTAGAAAGAAGAGAAGGAAGAAGAAGAAGAAGAGGAAGAGAAAGAAGAAGAAGAAGTAGAAGTAGTAGAAGAAAATGTACTAAAAAATGAAGAAAAAGGTAATGAAGAAGGAGGAGAAAACAAAGAAGTAGTAGAAGAAGAAGACAAAGACGAAGAAGAAGACAAAGACGAAGAAGAAGAAGAAGGACAAGAAGAAGAAGAAGAGGAAGAAGA
Organism: Vanilla planifolia; assembly: GCA_023846275.1. NCBI lineage: Eukaryota > Viridiplantae > Streptophyta > Magnoliopsida > Asparagales > Orchidaceae > Vanilla > Vanilla planifolia. Next base: position 36,144 of record JAIUJO010002680.1, read on the forward strand.
AAAAGTACAAGAAGAAGAAGAACAAGAAAAGAAAAAGATGAAGAAGAAGAAGAGGAATTAGAAGAAGATGAAGACGAAGAAGAAGAAGCGAAAGAAGTAGAAGAAGGGAAGAAAAGCAGTAATAGTGGTAGTAAAAGAAGAAGAAGAAGAAGAAGAAGAAGAAGATGACAAAGAAGAAGAAGAAGATGATGATGAAGAATAAGAGGTAGAAGAAGAAGAATGACAAGAAGAAGAACAACAAGACAAAGTAGTGGTGTTAGAAGAATAAGAAGAAGATGAGGAAGAAGTTGATGAAGAAGAAGAAGAAGAAGAGGAAGATGATGAAGAAGATGAAGATGTAGAAGAAGAAGAAGGAGAAGAAGAAGAAAAAGAAAAAGAAGAATAAGAATAAGAAGAAGAATAAGAAGAGGAACAAGAGGAAGAAGAAGAAGAAGAAGAAGAAAAAGAACAAGAGGGGGAAGAAGAAGAAGAAGAAGAAGGTGAAGTAGAAGAAGAAGCAGAAGAAGAAGAAGAAGAAGAAGAAATAGAAGAAGAATTTGAAGAAGTTGATGACGAAGAAGAAGAAGAAGATGAAGAAGGAGAAGAAGGAGAAGAAGAAGAAAAGAGGAAGAAGAAGAAGGGGAAGGAAAAGAGGAAGATGAAGAGGAAGAAGAAGAAGAAGAAGGAGGAGGAGGAGGAGGAGGAGAGGAAGAAGACGAATAAGAAGAACAAGAGGAAGGAGAAGAAGAAGAAGAAAAAGAAGCACAGAGAGAAAATGAAGATAAAGAGGAAGGAAAAGAAGTAGAAGAAGAAGAAGAAGAAGAAGAAGAAGAAGAAGACGATTAAGCAGGGCAAGAAGAAGAAGAAGAAGAAAAAGAAGGAGAAGAAAAGAAAGAAGACAAAGAAGAAGAAGAAGAAGAAGAAGATAATGATGAACAAGAAGAAGAGGAAGAAGATGATGAAGAAGAAGAAGAGGAAGAAGAAGATGAAGAAGAAGGCAAAAGAACAAAGAAGAAGAAGAAAGAGTAAGATCAAGAAAAAGAGGAAGGTAGAAGAAGAAAAAGAAGACGAACAAGATGAAGAAGATGATGAAGAAGAAGAAGAACAAGGTGAAAATGCAGAAGAAGAAGAAGTAGTCGAAGATGAAGAAGAGGAGGAGGAATAGGGGAAAAGAGAAGACAAAGAAGAAGAAAAAGAAAAAGTTGATGAAGAAGAATAAGAGGAAGAAGAAGAACAGGAAGAAGAAAAAAAGTGGAAGAAGAGGAGGAAGAAGAAGAAGAAGATGATGAACAAAAAGAAAAGGAAAGGAAGAAGAAGAAGAAGAAGAAGAAGTGAAGAAGAAGGAGAAGAAGAAAAAAAAAAGTTGGAGAAAAAGAAG
>JAIUJO010001972.1:0-2500 GCA_023846275.1 Vanilla planifolia
TCTTCTTCCTCTTCTTCTTCTTTTTCTTCTTCATCTTCATCTTCTTCTGCTTTTTCTTCACCTTTTCGTTCTACCTATTCTTCTTCTTCTACTTCTATGTCTTCTTCTTCTTCCTCTTCTTCTTCTTCTTCTTCTTCTTCTCCTTCTTTTTCTTCTTTCTTCTTCTTCTTCCTCTTCCTCTTTCTCCACTTCTTCTTTTCTTCTACTTCTTCTTCTTCTTCTTCTTCTTCTTCTTCTTCTTCTTCTTCTTCTCCTTCTTTCTTCTCCTTCTTCTACTTCTTCATCGTCATCATTTTCTTCTTCTTCTTCATCTTCTTCTTCTTCTTCTTATTCTTCCTCTTCTTCTTCTTCTCTTCTTCTTCTTCTCCTTCTTCTTCTCCTTCTTCTTCTTCTCCTTCTTCTTCTTCTTCTTCTTTTTCTTCTTCTTCTTCCTCTTCTTCTTCTTCTTCTTCTTCTTCTTCTTCCACTACTACTACTACAACAATTACTACTATCTTCTTCTTCTTTTTCTTCTTCTTCCTTTTTCACTTCCTCTTCTTCTTGTTCTTCTTCTTGTTCTTCTTCTTCTCTTTCTTCTACTTTTCTTTCTACATCTTTTTCTTCATCTTCCACTTCTTCTTCTTCTCCTCCTTCTTCTTTGTTACCTTATTCTTCTTGTTCATCTTCTTCTGCTTCTACTACTACTACTAATACTTCTTCTTCTACTTCTTCTCCTCCTCCTTTTCCTTCGAGTGTTTCCTCTTCTTCTTCTTCTTCTACTACTACTTGTACTTCTTCTTCTTACTCTTGTACTTCTACTTCTTCTTCTTCTTACTCCTCCTCTTCTTCCTCTTCTTCTCCTTTATCATCATCATCTTCTTCTTATTCTTCTTCTTCTTCTTCCTCTTCTTCCACTTCTTCTTCAACTTCTTCTTCTTTTTCATCTTCCTCTCCTTTTTCTTCTTATTCTTCTTCTTCTTCTTCTTTGACTTCTTTTTGATCTCCTTCTTCTTCTTCATACTCTTCTTCTTCTTCTTCCTCATTTTCCTCTTCTTCTTCTTTTTCTTCTTCTTCTACTATTACTTTTTGTTCATCTTTTGCTTCTTCCTATTCTTCTCCTTCTTCTTCTATGTCTTCTTCTTCTTCTTTTTCTTTATTTCCTTCTTCTTTTCCTCTTCCTCAAAATCTTGTTCTTCTTCCTCACTTCTTCCTCTTTTTGTTCTTCTCCTTCTTCTTCTTCTTCTTTTACTTCATCATCATAATCATGATCATCTACTTCTTCTTCTTCTCCTTCTTCTTTGTCTTCTTTTTCTTCTTCCACTTCTTTTTCCCCTTCTTCTTCTTCTCCATCTTCTTCTTCTTTTTCTTCTTCTTCTTCCTCTTCTAACTCTTCTTCTTCTTCTCCTTCTTCTTTTTCTTCTTCTTCTTCTTCATCTCCTTCTTGTTATTCTTCTTCTTCTTTTTCTTCTTCTTCTTCTTCTTCTTCTTCTTCTTATTCTTCTTCTTTTTCTACATCTTCTTCTTCTTCTTCTTCTTCTTCTTCTTCTTTCACTACCACTACTACTAAAACTGCTACTACTACTACTTCTTCTTCTTCATCTTCTTCTTCTCCATCAACTTTTCTCCTCCTATTTCTTCTTCTCCTTCTTCTTCTCTACTTCATCTTCTTGATCTTCTTCTTCTTCTTCTTCTTCGCCTCCCTCTTCTCCTTCTTCTTCTTCTTATTCTTCTTGTTCTTTTTCTTCTTCTCCTTCTTCTTCTTCTTCATCTTCTTCTTCTTCTTCTTCTTATTCTTTTTCGTCTTCTTCTTCTTTTTCCTCCTCTACTTGCTCTTCTGCTTCATTTTAATCATCATCATCTTCTTCTAATGCTTCTTCTTCATCTTCTTCTTCTAGAAGTAGAAGAAGAAGAAGAAGAAGAAGAAGTACAACAAGAAAAAGTAATAAAGAAGAAGGGGAAGAAGGAGGAGGAGGAGGAGGAGAAGAAGAAGAAGAAGAAGATGGGGAAGAAGGAGAACAAGAAGACGAAGAAGAAGAACAAGAAGAGGAGGAGGGAGAAGAAGAAGTTTATCACAGAGAAAAAGAAAAAGAAGAGGAAGAAGAAGAAGGACAGAAAGAAAAAGAAGAAGAAGAACATGAAGAAGAAGTAGAAGAAGAGGAAGAAGAAGAAGAAGAAGAAGAAGAAGAAGAAGAACAAGAAGAAGAAAAAGAAGAAGAATTTGGCTGTGAAGAAGAAGATGATGCTAAAGAAGAAGAAGAGGAAGAAGAAAATGATAAAGAAGAAGAAGATGATGATGATGATAAAGAAGAGGAAGAAGACGAATAAGAGGATGATGAAGAAGTAGTCAAAGAAGAAGAAGAAGAAGAAGAAGAAGAAGAAGAAGAAGCAGAAGAAAAAGAAGAAGAAGAAGGAGAAGGAGAAGAAGAAGAAGAAGAAGAAGAAGAAGAAAAAGAAGAAGAAGAAGAAGAAGAAGAAGAAGAATGAGAAGAAGTACAAGAAGAAGAAGAAGAAGAAGAATAAG
>JAIUJO010001972.1:20000-25000 GCA_023846275.1 Vanilla planifolia
AGAAGAGGAAGAAGAATAAGGAGAAGGAGAAGAAGAAGAACTAGAAGAAAAAGAAGAGGAGGAAGAATAAGAAGAGGAAGAAGAGGAAGATGAAGAAGAAGTAAAAGAAGCAGAAGTAAAAGTAGAAGATGAACAAGAAAAAGAACAAGAAAGAGAAGTTCAAGAAGGAGAAGAAGAAGAAGAAAATGAATGACGAAAAGAAGAAGAAGAAGAAGTAGAAGAAGAGGAAAAAGAAGAAGAAGAAGAAGAAGAAGAAGAAAAAGAAGAAGATCATGTAGAAGAATAAGAAGGAGGTGAAAAAGAAGATGATGATGAAGAAGAAGAAGAAGAAAAAGAATGAGAAGAAGAAGAAGGAGGAGGAGTAAGAGTAGGAGAAGGGGAAGAAGAAGAAGAAGAAGGCAAAGAAAAAGAAGAAGAAGAAGAACATGGAGAAGAAAAGGAAGAGGAGGATGATGGCGAAGACAAAGAAGATGAAGAAGAAGAAGAAGAAGAAAACGATGACAAAGAAGAACATGTAAAGGAAGAAGAAGTAGAAGAAGGGGAAGAAGAAGATGAAGAAGGGGAAGAATAGTAAGAAGAAGAAGAAGAAGAAGAAGGAGAGGAAGTAGTAGATGATAAAGAAAAAGTTGAAGTAGAATAAGAAGAAAAGGAAGAAGAAGAAGAAGGAGAAGAACAACAACAACAACAAGAAGAAAAAGAAGAGGAGGAGAAAGAAGACGAAGAAGAAAAAGAAGAAGAAGATCGGGAAGAAGAAGAAGTACAAGAAGAATAAGAAGAATAAGAAGAATAAGAGGAAGGAAGAAGAAAACGTAAAGAAAGAAGATGAAGAAGGAGAAGAAGCAGAAGAAGAAGAAGGAGAAGAAGTAGAAGAAGAAGAAGACGAAGAAGAAGGAGGATAAAAGAGGAATGAGAAGAGGAAGTAGAAGAAGAGGAAGAACAAGAAGATCTAATAGAAGAAGAAGAAGAGGAAGAAGAAGTTCATGAAGATGAAGAAGACGAGGAAAAAGAAGAGGAAGAAGAAGAAAAAGAAGAAGAAGAAGAAGAAGAAGATGAAGAAGAAGTAGAAGAGGAAGAAGAAGGAGGAGAAGAAGAAGTTGAAGAAAAAGAAACAAAAGAAGAAGAAGAAGAAGAAGAAGAAAAAGAAGAAGAAGAAGAAGAAGGAGAAGAAGAAGAGGAGGATGAAGAAGAATTAAGGGAAAAAGGAGTGGAAGAAGAGGAAGATGAAGAAGAGAAAGAAGAAGAAGAAGAAAAAGAAGAGAAGCAAGAAGAAGAGGAGGAAGAAGAAAAAGAAGTAGTGTAAGAAGAAGAAGGAGAAGAAGAAGGGGAAGAAGAAAACGAAGAAGAGGAAGAAGAAGAAGAAGAAGAAGAAGAAGAAGAAGAAGTATTACAAAAGAAAGAAGAAGAAGAAGAAGAAGAAGAAGCGGAAGTGAATGAAGATGTAGAGGAAGAAGAAGAAGATGAGGAAGAAGACGAAGAAGAAGAAGAAGTTGACGAAGAAGAAGAATATGAAGAAGAAGAGGAAGACGACAAAGAAGAAGAAGAAGAAGAAAATGATGAAGAATAAGAAGAAGAGGAGAAGTAGTAGTAGTAATAGTAGTAGAAAGAAGAAGAAGAAGTAAAAGGAGAAGATGAAAAAGAAGAAGAAGAAGGAGGAGTAGAAGAAGAAGAAGAAGAAGAAGAAGAAGAAAAGGAAGAAGAAAAAGAAAAAGAAGTTGAAGAAGAAGAAGAAAAAAAAAAGAAGAAGAAAAGTAGTAGTAGAAGAAGAAGAAGAAGAAGAAGAAGAAGAAGGAGGTGAAGAAGAAGATGAAGAAGTCCACACAGAGGAAGAAGAAGAAGAAGAAGAAGATGATGATGATTAAGAAGAAGAAGGAGAAGGAGAAGGAGAATAAGAAGAAGAAGAAAAGAACCCAAAAGAAGAATAAGAGAAGAAGAGGAATAAGAAGAAGAAGAAGAAGATGATGATGAAGAAGAAGGAGAAGAAGAAGTTAAAGAAGAAAAAGGAACTGAAGAAGAAGAAGAAATCAAAGAAGAAGAAGAAGAAGAAGATGAAGAAGGAAAAGAAGAAGAAGATGAAGGAAAAGAAGACGAAGGGGATGAAGAAGTGGAAGAAGAAGAAGAGGAAGAAGAAGAAGAAGAAGAGGAGGAAGAAGTGGAAGATGAGGAAGAAAAAGAAGTAGAAAAAGAAGAAGAAGAAGAAGAAGGAGAAAAAGGAGAAGAACAAGAAGAAAATGAAGAAGTGGATGAAGAAGAAGAAGAATCAGTAGAAGAAAAGGAAAAGGAAGAAGAAGAAGAAGAAGAAGAAGAAGCAGAAGCGAATGAAGATGAAGAGGAAGAGGAAGAAGAAGATGACGAGGAAGAAGACAAAGAAGAAGAAGAACACGGAGAAGAAGAATAAGAAGAAGAAGAAGAAGAAGAAGAAGAAGAAGGAGACAAAGAAGACGAAGAAGAAGAAAATGAAGAAGAAGAATAATAAGTATGAGAAAAGGTAGTTGTAATAGAAGAGGGCGAAGAAGAAGAAGAAGAAGAAGAAGAAGAAGAAGAACAAGTAGAAAACAAAGAAGAGGTAAAAGAAGAAGAAGAAGATTACGAGGACGAAGAAGAAGAAGAATAATGAGAAGATGAAGAAGTAGTAGTAGAAGAAGAAGAAGGAGAAGAAAAAAAGAGGAGGGAAAAGAAGAATTAGAAGAAGAAGAAGAAGAAGCAGACATTGAAGAAAAAGATGAATTGGAGGAGGAGGAAGAAGAAGAAGGATAAGAAGTAGAGGAAGTAGTAGAAGGAGAAGAAGAAGTGGAGGAGGAAGAAGAAGAAGAAGAAGAAGAAGAGGAAGCAAGAGGAGAAGAAGAAGAAGAAGGAGAAGGAGGACAAAAAGAAGAGGAAGATGAAGAAGAAGAAGAAGAAGATGAATGATAAGAAGGAGAAGAAGTAGAAGAAGAAGAAGAAGAAGAAGAAGAAGAAGTAGAACAAGAAGAAGAAGAATAAGAAGAAGAAAGAGAAGAAGAAGGAGAAGAAAAAGAAGGAGAAGATGAAGTCTAAGAAGAAGAAGAAGAAGAAGAAGAAGAAGAAGAGGTGGAAGGAGAAGAAGAGGAAGGAGAACAAGATGAAGAAGAAGTCAATGTAGAAGAAGAAGATGAACTAGAAGAAGTCAAAAAAGAAGAAGAAGAAGAAGATGATGAAGAAGTGGGACAAGTAGAAGAAGGGGAAGATGAAGAATCGAAAGAAGTAGAAGAAAACGAAGAAGAATAGAAAGAAAAAATTAAAAGAATTAAAAGAAGAAGAAAAAGAAGTAGAAGAAGAATAAGAAGATGAGGAAGAAGAAGAAGAAGAAGAAGAAGATGATGATGATGAAGAAAAATGGAAGAAGATGATGATGATGAAGAAGAAGAAGTAGAAAATGAAGAAGAATAGGAAGAGGAAAGGAAGAAAAAGAAGAAGAAAAAGAAGAAGAAGAAGAAGAAGAAGAAGAAAAAGAAGAAGAAGACGAGGAAGAAGAAGTAGAAGCGGAGGAAGAAGAAGAAGAAGGAGAAGAAGAAGAAGGAGAAAAAAAATAGAAGAAGAAGAAGAATAAGAAGTTGAAGAGGAAGAAGACAAAAAAAAGAAGATTAAGAGAAGGAGGAGGAAGAAGAAGAGGAAGATGAAGAAGAAGAGGAAGAAGAAGAAAAAAGAGAAGGAAAAAAAGAAGAAGAAGAAAAAGAAGAAGTAGAAGAAGAATAAGAAGAATGAGAAGAAGAAGAAGAAGAAGAAGGAGAAGTAGAAGGAGAAGAAGAAGAAGAAGAAGATGAAGAAGAAAAAGAAGAATATGATGACAAAGAAGAAGAAGAAGAATGAGAAGAAGAAGTAGAAGAAGAAGAAGAAGTAGAAGAAGAAAAGGACAAAGAGGAGGTGGATGAAGAAGAAGAAGTGGAAGAAGCAGAAAAGGAAGAAGAAGAAGGAGAAGAAGAAGAAGAAAAAGAAGAGAAGGTTGAGGAAGTTGATGAAGTAGGAAAGGAAGAAGATGGAGAAGAAGTAGTAGAAGGAGAAGAAGAATAAGAGGTGGAAGAAGAAGAAGAACAGGAAGACGGGGAAGAAGGCTAAGAAGTAGAAGAAGAAGAAGATTTAGAAGAAGAAAAAGTAGATTTAGAAGAAGAAGAAGAAGAAGAAGAAGAAGAAAATAATGAAGAATAGGAAGGGGAGCAAAAGAAAAAGAAGAAGAAGAACAAGAAGATGAAGAAAAAGTAGAAGAAGATGAAGAAGAAGAAGTAGAAGATGAAGAAGACGTAAAAGAAGAATAAGAAGAAGACAAGGAAATAGATGCAGAAGAGGTAGAAGAACAAGAAAAAGAAGAGGAAATAGAAGAAGGAGATGAAGAAGAAGAAGAAGAAGAAGAAGAAGAGGAAGAAGAAGGAGAAGAAGAAGAAGAAGAAGAAGGAGGACGAGAAAAAGAAGAGCAAGAAGAAGTAGAAGGAGGAGGAGAAGAAGAAGAAGAAGAAGATGAAGGAGAAAAAGGAGAAGTAGAAGAAGAAGAAGAAGAAGAAGAAGAAGAACTAGGAGAAGAAGAAGAAGAAGTAGTAGTAGTAGAAGAAGAAGAAGAAGGAGAAGAAGAAGAAGTCGAAGATGAAGTCTAAGAAGAAGAAGATGAAAAAGAAGAAGAAGTGGAAGGAGAAGAAGAGGAAGGAGAAGAAGATGAAGAAGAAGTCAAAGAAGAAGAAGATGAAGTCGAAAAGAAGAAGAATAAGAAGAAGATGAAGAAGAGTGACAAGTAGAAGAAGGGGAAGATGAAGAAGCGAAAGAAGTAGTAGAAAAGGAAGAAGAATAAGGAGAAAAAAAGTAAAATAAGAAGGAAAAGAAGTGGAAGAAGAATAAGAAGATAAGGAGGAAGAAGAGGTAGAAGAAGAAGAAGATGTTGATGATGTTGAAGAAGAACAAAGGAAGACAAAGATGATGATGAAGAAGAAGAAGAATAAGTAGAAAATGAAGAAGAATAGGAAGAGGAATGGAAGAAAAATGAGAAGAAGAAGAAGAAG
>JAIUJO010001972.1:40000-57106 GCA_023846275.1 Vanilla planifolia
AGTAGAAGAAGAAGAACAAGAAGAATTAGAAGTAATGAGGAAGCAGAGGAAGAAGTAGATGAAGAAGATAAGGAGAAAGATGAGGAAGAAGAAAAGACAAAGAAGAAGAAGAAGAATTAGTAGAAGGTTAAGAAGGAGAAGAGAAGAAGAAGAAGAAGAAGATGAAAAAGAAGATGTGGAAAATAAAGAAAAAGAAAAAAGAAGAAGAAGAAGAGGAAGAAGAAGAAGAAAAAAAAGAAGCAGAAAAAAGAAGAATAAGAAGAAGAAGAGGTAAAAGAAGTGGAAGAAAAAGAAGAAGAATAAGAAGAAAAATAAGAGGAGGAGGAAGAAGGGGAAGAAGAAGAAGAAGAAGAAGACAAAGACGAAGAGTATGAGGAGGAAAAAAAATAAGAAGATGAAGAAGAAGAAGAAGAATATGGAGAAGAAGAAGAAGAAGAAGAAGAAGAAGAATAAGAAGTTGGAGAAGAAGAAAAGGAAGAAGAAGAAGAGGTAGAAGAAGAAGGAGAAGAAGTAGAAGAAGAAGAAGAAGAAGAAGATGAAGAAAAGAAAGAAGAAGTAGAAGATGAAGAAGAAGAAAAAGAAGAAAAAGAAGAAGAAGAAGAAGAATAAGGAGAAGAAGTAAAAAAGAAGAGGAAGAAGGGGAAGAAAAAGATTAAGAAGTAGAAGAAGAAGAGAAGAAGAAGAAGGAGAAGAAGGAGAATAAAAGAAGGAGAAGAAGTTGGCCAAGAAGAAAAAGAAGAGGAAGAAGAAGAGGAAGAAGGCAAAGAAGAAGAAGAATAAGAAGACGAAGAAGAAGAATAATAATAAGAAGAAGAATACAAAGAAAAAGAAGAGGAAGAACAAAAATAAGAAGAAGAAGAAGTAATAGTAGTTGTAGAAGAAGAAAAAGAAGAAGAAGTGGAAGAAGTAGAAGGAGAAGGAGAAGTAGAAGAAGAAGAAGAAGAAGAAGAAGAAGTAAAAGAAGAAGTGGGAGGAGGAGGTGGAGAAGAAGAAAAAAAAGAAGGAAAAGAAGGAGAAGAAGAAAAAGAAGAAGAGGAAGAAGAAGAAGCAGAAGGAGGACAAAGAGAAGAAGAAGAAGTAGAAGAAGAAGAGGAAGAAGGAGAAGAAGAAGAAGAAGAAGGAGAAGAAGTAATAGATGGAAAAAAAGAAGAAGATGAAAAGAAAGAGAAGAAGAAGAAGGAGAAGAAGAAGAAGAAGGAGAAGAAGAAAAAGAAGAAGGAGAAGAAGAAGAAGAAGAGAAAAATATGATTGAGAAGAAGAAGAAGAAGGAGAAGAAGAAGAAGAAGAAGACAAAAATAAGAAGAAGAACAAGAAGAGAACGAAAAGAAGAAGTAGAAGAATATGAAATAGAAGAAGAAGATGAATACGAGAAGAAGAAGAAGAAGAAGAGGAAGAATAAGAAGATGAAGAAGAGGAAGAAGAAGATGAAAAGAAGAAAAAGAAAAAGATGAAGAAGAAGAAGTAGAAGAAGAAGTAGGAGTAGAAGAAGAAGAGGAAGGAGATGGAGAGGAAAAAGAGAAAGTAGTAGTAGAAGAGGAAGAATTAAATGAAGTATAAAGAGAAGAAGAAGTAGTAGTAGATGGAGAAGAAGAAGAAGAGAAAAGAGAAGAAGAAAATAAGGGGAATAAAAAGGTGAAGAAGAAGAACAAGAAGATGAAGAAGAAGACGAAGAAGAAAAAGACAAAGAAGAAGACGAAGAAGAAGGCGGAGGAGAAGAAGAAGAAGAAGAAGAAGAGGGGGAGGTGGATGAGGAGGAAGAAGAAGAAGAAAAGGAAGAAGAAGAAAAAGAAGAAGAAGAAGGAGATTAAGAAGAAGAAGGAGATTAAGAAGAAGAAGAAGAAGAAGAATAAGAAGATGAAGAAGAAGAAGAAGGAGAAGACAAAGAAGAAGAAGAAGTAGAAGAATTAATAGAAGAAGAAAATGAAGAAGAAGTAGTAGAAGTAGAAGAAGAATAAGTAGAAGAGGAAGAGGAAGAAGAATTAGAAGAAAAAGACGAGGACAACGAAGAGGAAGAAGAAGAAGGAGAAAAAGAAGAAGAAAAATAAGAAGATAAAAAAATGGAAGAAGAAAAGGTCGAAAAAGAAGAAGAAGAAGAAGAAAAGAAGAAGAAGAAGAAGGAGGAGGAGGAGGAGGAGGAGGAGGGGGAGGAGCAGAAGGAGGACATGAAGAACATGATGGAGAAGAAGAAAAAGAAGGAGAAGTAGAGGAAGATAAAGAAGAAGTGAAGAAGAAAAGGAAGAAGAAGATTAAGAAGGAGAAGAAGAAGAAGAAGAAGAAAAAGGAGAAGAGGAAGAAGAAGATGAAGAACGAAAAGAAGAAGAAAGACAAGAAGATGAAGAAGAAGAAGGAGAAGAAGAAGAAGAATGAGAAGGATAAGAAAAAATATAGAAAAAAAAAGAACTAGAAGATGTAGAAGAAGGTGATAAGGAAGAAGAATAAGAAGAAGAAGGTGAGAAGGAAGAAGAAGAAGAAGAAAAAGAAGAAGGAGAAGAAGAAGAAGAAGGAGAAGTAGAAGAAAGGAAGAAGTTAAAGAAGATGAAGAATAAGAAGAAGAAGACAGAGGAGAAGGAGAAGAAGAAGAAGGACAAAGAGAAGAAGAACAAAAACAACAAGAAGAAGCAGACAAAGAAGAAAATGAAGATGAGGAAGAAGAAGATGAGGAAGAGGAGGAGGAAGAAGAGGAAGAGGAAGATGGAGAAGAAGAGGAGAAAGAAGAATAACAAGAAGAAGAAGAAGAAGAAGAAAAGAAGAAGAAGACGAAGAAGAAGAAGAAGAAGAAAAAGAAGAGGAAGATGAATAGTAGAAGATGATGAAGAAGAAGAAGAAGAAGAGGAAGATGAAGAAGATGAAATAGAAAAAGAAGAAGAAGAACAAGGAGTATAAGAATAAGAAGAAAAGGAAGAAGAAGAAGAAGTAGAAGGAGAAGGAGGAGAAGGAGAAGAAAAAGAAGAAGAAGACAAAGAAAAAGAAGACGAGGCTGATGAAGAAGGAGGAGAACAAGAAAAGGAAGAAGAAGAAGTAGAAGAAGAAGAAGAAGAGGAATAAGAATAGGAGGAAGGAGAAGAGGAAGAGGAATGGAAGATGAAGAAGAGGAAGAAGACGTAGAAAAAAATGAAGGAGCAGAGGAAGAAGAAAAAGATGAGGAAGAGGAGGAGGAAGAAGAGGAAGAGGAAGATGGAGAAGAAGAGGAGGAAGAAGAATAACAAGAAGAAGAAGAAGAAGAAGAAAAAAAGAAGAAGAAGACGAAGAAGAAGAAGAAGAAGAAGGAGAAGGAGAGGTGGTGGAAGAAGAAGAGGAGGCAAAAGAAGAAGGAGAACAGGAAAAAGAAGAAGAAAAGGAAGAAGAAGAAGATGAAGTGAAGAAGAAAAAAAGAGGTAAAAGAGGAAGACAAAGTAGTAGTAGTAGTAGTAGAAGAAAGAGGAAGAAAGAGAAGGAGGAGGAGAAGAAGAAGGAGAAGGAGAAGGACGAGGAGAAGAGGATGAAGAAGAAGAGGAAGAAGAAAAAAAGAAGAACAAAATGAAGAAGAAGAAGAAGAAGAAGAAGTCAAAGAAGAGGAAGAAGAAGAAGAAGAAGAGGAAGAAGAAAAACGAGAAGAAGAAGAAGAAGAAGAAGAATAAGAATAAGATTATCAAGAAGAAATAGTAGGAGAAGAAGAAGTTGAAGAAGGAGAAGAAGAAGAAGGAGGAGGTGGGGGGAGGAGGAGGACAAGAAGAAGAAGAAGAAGAAGAAAAAAGAAGAAGAAGATGAGGAGGAGGAGGAAGAAGTAAAGGAGGAAGAAGAAGTAGAAGAGGAATGAGAAGACGAAGAAGAAGTAGAAGAAAAAGAAGAAGAAGAAGAAGAGGAAGAAGAAGAAGAAGAAGAAGAAGTAGAAGAAAGAGGAGAAGAAGAGCAAGAAGAAGAGGACGAGGAAAAGTACAGGAGAAGGAAAAAGAAGAAATAAAGGTAGAAGAAAAAGAGGAGGTGGAGGAAAAAGAAGAAGAAGAAGAAGAAGAAGAAGACAAAGAAAAAAGGGAGAAGGAGAAGAAGGAGAAGAAGAAGAGAAAGGAGAAGAATTAGAAGAAGAAGAGGAGGAAGAAGAAAAAGATGAAGAAAAAGAAGAAGAAGAAGCAGAAGGCGAAGAAGAAGAAGAAGAAGAAGAAAAAGATGAAGAAGATGAAGGAGTATAAGAAAGGAAGAAGAAGAAGAAGAAAGAGGAGGAGGAGGAGTAGGAGGAGAAGAAAAAGAAGAAGAACACAGAAAAAGAAGTGGAGGGCGAAGAAGAAGAATAAGAAGTAGAAGAAGATGTTGAAAAAGAAGTAGAAGAAAAACCAGAAGATGATGAAAAAGAAGAAGACGATGATGAAGAAGAAGAATGAGAAGGAGAAGGAAACAAGTAAAAGAAAAAAAGAAGAACTAGAAGACGTAGAAGACATAGAGGAGGAAGAAGAAGAAGAAGGAGGAGAAGAAGAAGAAGAAGAAGAAGAAGAAGAAGAAGGCTAAGAAGAAGTAGAAGATGCAAAAGAAGAAGGAGAAGAAGAAGAAGAACAAGTTGGAGAAGAGGAAGAAAAAGAAAAAGAAGAAACAGAAGTTAAAGAAGAAGAGGAAGAAGAAGGAGAAGAAGAAGCATAAGGAGAAGAAGAACAACAACAACATGGAGAAGAAGCAGACAAAGAAGAAGATGAAGAGGAAGAAGAAGAAAAAGTAGAAGAAAAAAAATAATTGAAGAAGAAAAAGATGAAGAAGAAGAAGTAGTAGTAGAAGAAGTAGAAGAAGTTGTAGAAGAAGTTGTGGAAGACGCGGAAGAGGAAGAAGAAGAAGAAGTAGAAGAAGAAGAAGAAGAAGAAGTGGAGGAAGAAGAAGGAGAAGAAGTCAAAGAAGAAGAAGAAGAAGAGGAAGAGGAAGAGGAGGAGGAGGAAGAAGAAGAATAAGAAGAAGGAGAAAGAGAAGGAGGCTAAGGACAAGAAACATTAGAAGGAGAAGAAGAAGAAGAAGAAGAAGAGGACAAAAAAGGAGGAGGAGAAGAAGAAGAGGGAGAAGAAGAGGAAGAAGATGAGGTAGAAGAAGAAAAGGAAGAGGAAGAGAAAGATGAAGATAAAGAGGAAGAAGAAGACGAAGAAGAAGAAGAAGGGGAAGAAGAACATGTGGGAGAAGAAGAAGAAGAAGACAAAGAAGAAGAAGAAGAAGAAAAATAATAATAAGAAGAAGTAGAAGAAGAAGACAAAGAAAAAGAAGAAGAAGAAGATGATGATGATAATGAAGAAGATTAAGAGGAAAAAGAAAAAAAAAGAAGAACAAGAAGAAGAAGAAGATGGAGATGATGAAGAAGAAGAAGAATAAGAAGTACAAGAAGAAGAAGAAGAAGAAGAAGAAGAAGAAGAAGAAGAAGAAGAAAAAGAATCACAAGAAGAAGAAGAGGAGGAAGAGGAATAAGAAGAAGAAGAAGAAGAAGAAAAAGAAGAAGATGATGATGATGAGAAGGGGAAGAAGAAGAAGAAGAAGATGTAAAAGAAGAAGAAGAAGAAGAAGAAGGAGAAGAAGAAAAAGAAGAAGAAGAAGAACAAGAGGAAGAAGAAGAGCATGAGGAAGAAGAAGTAGAAGAGGAAGAAAACAAGAAAAACAAGTAGGATAAGGAGGAGGAGGAGGAGGAGGCAGAGGAGGAGAAGGAGAGGTAGATGAAGAAGTAGTGGAAAAAGAAGAATAAAAAGAAAAAGAAGTAGTAGAAGAAGAAGGGGAGAAAGAGGAAGAAGAAGAAGAGGTGGAGGAGGAAGATGGGGAAGAGGTAATAGAAGAAGAAGAGGTCGAAGAAGAAGAAGCTGAAGAAAAAGAAGAAGAAGAAGAAAATGAAGAAGCAGAAGAAGAAGGAGAAGGAGAAGGAGAAGAAGAAGTAGAAGAAGAAGAAGAACAAGAACAAGATGTAGAGGAGGAGGAAGAAGAACATAACAAGGAAGGAGAAGAAGAAGAGGAAGAAGAAGAAGAAAAGGAGGAAAGTGAAGAAGAAGAAGGACAAGAAGAAAAGAAAAAGAAGAGGAAGAATAAGAATAACATAAAGAAAAAATAGAAGAAGAGGAAGAAGAGGAGGAAGAAGAAGAGAGAAGAAAAAATAAGAAGAAGAGGTAGAAGAAAAAGAGGAGGTGGAGGAATGAGAAGAAGAAAAAGTAGTAGTAGTAGTAGAAGAAGAAGAAGAAGAAGAAGGAGAAGAAGAAGGAGAAGAAGGTGAAGGAGAAGAAGAAGAAGGAGAAGAAGAAGAAGAAGAAGAAGAAGAAGAAGAAGAAGAGGAAGAAGATGAAGAAGAAAAAGAAGAAAAGAAGAAGAAGAAGAAGAGGAAGAAGAAGAAATAGAAAAACAAGAAGAAGAATAAGGAGAAGTTTGAGAGGAAGAAGAAGAAGAAGAAGAGGAGGTGAAGAAAAAAAGGAGGAGGAGGAATAAGTATAAGAAGAAGAAGATGATGATGATGATGAAGTGGGAGAAGAAGGAGAAGAAAATGAAGAAGAAGAATAAGAAGAAGAAAAAGAAGAGGAAGAGGAAGAAGAAGAAGAAGATGAAAAAGAAGAACAACAAGAAGAAGGAGATGAAGAAGAAGAAATGGAAAAAAGAAAAAGAAGAAGTATACGAAGAATAAGAAGTATAGGAAGAAGAAGAAGGAGGAGGAGGAGGAGGAGGAGAAGAAAAAGGAGAAGAAGAAGAAGAAGACGAAGTGAAACAAAATGAAGAAGAAGAAGAAGAAGAAGAAAGAAGAAAGAAGGAGGAGGAGGAGGAGGAGGAGAAGAAGAAAATGAAGAAGATGAAAAAGAAAAAGAAGAGGAGGCCGAAGAAGAAGAAGTAGAAGATGATGAAGAAGAAGAAGAAGAACAAAAACAACAAAAAGACAAAGAAGGAGAAGAAGAAGAAGAAGAATGGGAAGTGGAAGAAAGAGAAATAAAAGAAAAAAGAAGTAGATGAAGAAGAAGAAGAAGAAGAAGAAGAAGAAGGAGAAGAAGAAGAAGAAGAAGAAGAAGAAGAAGAAGAGAAGACTAAGAAGATGTAGAAGATGCAGAAGAAGAAGAAGAAGAAGGAGAAGAAGAAGAAAAAAAGAAGAAAAAGAAGTTAAAGAAGAAGAAGAACAAGAAGAAGAAGAAGGAGGAGAAGAAGAAGAAGAACAAGAAGAAGAATAAGCAGACAAAGAAGAAGAATAAGAATAACAAGAAGAACAAAGAAGAAGAAGAAGAAGAAGAAGAGAACGAAAATGAAGGCGAGGAAGAAGGGGAAGTAGAAGAAGAAGAATAGGAAGCAAAAGATGAGGAATAAGAGTTTGAAGAAGACAAAGAAGAAGAAGAGGAAGGAGAATAGCAAAAAGAAGAAGAAGAAGAAGAGGAGGAAGAAGAAGAAGAGGAGAAGAAGAAGAAGAAGAAGTGGACAAAGAAGAAGATGAAAAAGAAGAAAAAGGAGGAGAACGAGGAGGTGAAGGAGAAGAAGAAGAAGAAGATGATGAAGAAGATGAGGTGGAGGAGGAGGAACAAGTAGAGGAGGAGGAAGAAGAAGGAGTGGAAGGAGAAGAAGAAGAGGAAAGAAGAATTAGAAGAAGAAGAAGAAGAGGAAGAAGAAGAAGACGAAGAAGAAGAAGTAGAAGAAGAAGAAGAAGAAGAAGGAGAAGAAGAACAAGAAGAAGAAATAGAAGAAGAAGAAGAAGAAGAAGACGAAGTATACAAAGAAAAAGAAGAAGAAGAAAAAGATGATGATGATGAAGAAGAAGAAGAAGTGTAAGAAGTGGAGGAAGAAGAAGAAGATGGAGAAGAAGAAGAAGAAGAAGAAGGTGGAGGAGGAGTAGGAGAAGAAGAAAAGAAGAAGACAAAGAAAAACTAGAGGAGGTTGAAGATGAAGAAGAATAAGAAGAAGCTGAAGAAGATGACGTTCAAGAAGATGAAGTAGAATAATGACAAGAAGAAGAAGAAGAAGAAGAAAAAGAAGAAGATGACAAAGAACATGAAGAAGAAGAAGACTAAGAAGTAGAAGATGTAGAAGGAGGGGAAGAAGAAGAATAAAAACGAGAAGAAGAAGAAGAAGAAAAATAGAATAATAATAATAATAATAAGAAGATGAAGAAGAAGAAGAAAAGATGGAAACAGAAGGGGAGGAAGATAAGTCGATGTTTCAAATAAAGGGCGATTAGGGTTCTGAAGCGGCGGCGTAAAGCGTTCTGAAGCGGCAGCGTGCAGCAGTGGAAGTGGCGGCGTAGAAGCGGTCTGAAGGGGTTGCGGAGCAACGTATTGAAGGGTTAGTGTGGCTGACAGGGTCGTTGTCGGAGGCTCTTCGCTGGGTCCTTTCTGGCCCCGGCGTGGAGGCGAGGTGGAAGCCGGGCTGCGTCTCCTTCAGTCCTAATGGCAGGAGGAACTACCAGGAGGAGCAGTAGAAGAGCCCGAACTCCCCAGAGCGACTCTCCTACACGCGAGGGTTCTTCTTCTTCTGTTGGTGGCATGTCGGCCTTGAAGAACCCCCCCCCCCCCGTGCGTTCGAAGTGCAGGGCTTGGCTGTTGGGGATGACCAGGATGGAGAGTCGGTGAGTAAGACTGTGCAGGAGCAGCTGGAGCATAAAGGGGAGGAGGTCCATGGGGTCAGGACTGGTGCTGGAGATCCTATTTTCCCTGAGGAGGTTCGTCCCACCACTGTGAACAAGGTGAGTTTTCGGGAGGCCTTAACTGCCAACAGCGCTACCAGATATAGTGACAAGGTGATTTCGCACGTGAGGCTGGCGAATATTGATGTCAAATTGTGCACGGCGGATATCCCTGAGTATGTAGAGGGCGGGGATGTGGTTATGTTATCAGAAGCTTGCTTGAGGTGCCTTGACTACCACAAGTTTGACCTGGTTGGCCGTCTCTACGGGAACATCCTTCCTTTCCATGTCATTGAGAGGGTTCTACTCAAGCGTTGGGGCCATATTAACAACTTCAAGATTTTTGATCTCACGGCCAACTGTTTTTGCTTGCATTTTGAGTCGATGAGTGAACGGAATGACATCTGGTTGGACGGGCCTTGGCAGATCGCCGGCCAAGCCATGAGACTCGATTTGTGGTCGCCGGAATTCAACCCCAATTGCACATCAGTGATGTGCGCTCCTGTCTGGGTAAGGCTCCCCGGTCTCCCACTTATCTACTGGGATGTAGATAATATTCTTCGAATTGCTAAAGCCATTAGTGAACCGTTTCTTCTCGACGGCTGGATGGCAGGCTTAGAGCGCTTATCCTTTGCGTTCGAGTGGACCTCGTGAAACCTCTCAAGTCGGGCATCTGGATCACCGGGGACTATGGGAGGGTCTATCAACCCTTCGAATACTAAGGGCTGTCATGCATATGCTTCGCCTGCGGCCACGTTGGACATTTTGAGAACTCATGCAAGTCTGCCAAAGCTGAAGGAGTTGACATTAACGAGATCTCGACCACGGCCGTGGCGCGGGAGGAACGCCTCGGGGTCACTACCGCTCTCAGTCGCAATTTGGCTGAGGAACCTGGGGATGACCGTCGGTCAGGTAGACAGGATGTACACGGCGAGGGGCACAACTTGGGCCCTTGGATGATTGTGCAACAGAGGAAAAACAATCGCAAGGGCCCTGGGGGATTAATCAAGCGGCCTCCAGGAGTTTATAGCCACATAGCTCGGGGATATGACGGGGCCAGCATATCTCGGGGTAGCAAGAGTCCTCCCAGGTTTCGGGGCAGAAGAAGAGTCCGGGGGACGGTCAAGGCTGGGGCGCAGAGTCCTCCGCCGGCAAAGCTTTCGAATGCTGGGAAATTTGCTAAATGCGGCCATGCGAATTCTCCATTTCTGCTGGGGGTTTCAGTGGATGATGGAGCCTCCATCCCAGATGGGGGTGACCCTTAATAAGGATTTCTTGCTGTCCGTTCTTTGTGGGGCACGGAGGCCAGCAAGCCGATTGTTAGAGAGCTGCTCTTAGTTTGTGTTGGGAAGCAGGAAGCAAATCATTATATGACTACTATGCGGATCATCACGTGGAACATAAGAGGTGCCAAGATGAGTAAATCGAGGGCCTATTTGCAGCTTCTAGTACGCGAGTGGAACGTGGAGGTTGTTGTGCTACTGGAAATCAAGATGCAGTCTTTCTCCCAGTGTGATGCTAATTGGATTCTTGGGAAGGAATGGGATTTTGTGATTCAACCATCTTTGGGTATGTCAGCTGGAATTATTTTGCTGTGGAAGAAAGAGATCAAGCTAGCACTCATGGCGGCCTCGACCTTTATGGTGGCTTGTTCGATTACCCCTCGGCAGGATTGCACCCTCAACTGCTGCTTTGTTTATGGTCCAAGGGTTTCTCAGGGATGCCGCGTGATCTGGGACGCTATCTGCACATCATAATGTGATAACTCCCCTCTCCTAGTTGTTGGTGATTTTAACTTCATTATGGGCTAGGAGGAGAAGTAGGGAGGTCGGCCTTTCATCTACGACAGTGAGCAGCAGTGCTTTGTTGATTTTATGCAGGACCTTCAGCTCACTGGACATGGGTTTTTCAGGCAACCAATTTACCTGGTGTAATGGGAAGAAGGGGGCGTGCGCATTCTGGAGTGGCTTGATCGTGCCCTGCTCAATTCTACTGGCCTGATTGCTTTTTCCCAACAGTTCGGTACATCACCTAGGCCGCCTTGGCTTGGACCACTGCCCGCTGTTAATCAATCTGGGTGGCAACAGGATATGGCCGAAATCTAGCAGGCTTTTATTTGAGAGCAATTGGCTCCACTATCCCCAGTCCTACCATGTGGTGCAGTAGGCTTGGAGTAGGCGCGCGAATGGGGACCTTATGGAGATTGTTTCGATGAAGTTCAAGCGTTCACTCATGGTTTTGTGCAGTTGGAGCCGCAAAGAGCTAGGGAGTTTGATCAACGCAACCAAGTGCTTTTACGTGACATTGAGGAGCTACAGGCAAGAGAATCGAGAGTGAGACTCATTGAGGAGGACCATGGGCCTCTCACGGAATTGATCACCGCCTTTCATAGGGTTTGTGCCCACGAGGAGCAGTGGTGGTGGCAGCGTGCCAAGGTCCACTGGGCACAAGTCGGGGACGCCAACACGTGCTTCTTTCACAATATGGCTTCGTCTCGGGCCTGTATGAACCGCTTATCTATGCTCCAGGGAGATGATGACCAGGTGGCGAATTCCTCGACAGCATCGGCCAGGTCTTAACAGAGTATTTTGAGCGCAAGTGGCATTGCAGCATTTCCAGGGATTTGTCGCAAGTCATCTCTCCCCCGGCGGTTTTGAATTCTGATGTCGCTTTCAGGCTGGGAGCTAAGGTCACCGAGGAAGAGATCATCGAGGCTATGCGGGGCATAAAGAGGAATAGGGCACCGGGATGTGACGAGATCTCGGCTGAATTCTTGCACGGCTACTGGACCATTGCGCACCATGATGTCATTAAAGCTGTGCTGGCTTTTTTTGAGGACTGCAAGCTCCCAAATAAGTGGAAGGACACCCTTATCATCCTGATCCCAAAGAAGTAGGGTGCGGGCAAGCCGGAGCATTACAGACCTATTAGTCTCTGCAACATTTTGTACAAGGTGGTGGCACGGGTCCTATCGGGAGGCGGAAGCCCGTCTTGCTGGCGTTTATCCCTGGCTACAGCATTTCTGATAATATCAACATCGCGCAGGAGATGGTTGCTAAGATGCGGACTTGCAAGGGCACGGCTGGACTCATGGCAGTGAAGCTCGATATGGAACAGGCCTATGACCGTGTCTGTTGGGACTTCCTTCTTGAGATGTTGATGGCTATGGGATTTCCTCCCATCTGGAGGGACTGGATTGCTGCTTGCATCAGTAGCCCAAGATTCAGCATCCTCTTCAATGGAATTCTCCTCCCGTGGGTGGTGGCTCAGAGGGGTCTTCGGCAGGGCTGCCCGCTTTCCTCATATCTCTATGTCATGGCATCCGAATATCTCTCGTGCTTGGTGAGGAAGATAACATCGCTGCCCGTGCCATCATAGGATTATCCGTGAGTTTGGGAAGGCCGCTGGTCTGCAGGTGAATCTCGCGAAATCCAGGGTCTTCTTTAGCTCTAACCTATATAGGAAGAAGTCCAGGTTGAACCTCAGGAAGCTCAGCATGGAGGAAGGAAGTTCTTTTACATACCTGGGGATCCCCATCACTACCAAGCGCCTTTCAAAGACTGACCTCAACTTCTTGCTTCAGTGTTTGGATGACATGCTGATTAATTGGAGAGTCCGGCCTCTTTCGCTGGCGGGCAGGGTCGTTCTGGCATCGTCAGTCCTCAGTGTCATCCCCTGCCACGTGTTGAGGCATTGTGTTGTGCCTGTGAGGATTATGAGGCCATGGAGCAGCGCATCAGGAGATTTCTGTGGGGCAAGACTAGCAGCGCGAAGGCTATGCATTATGCGGCTTGGGAGTGCATCACGCTGCCAAAATCTACGGGTGGTTTGGACCTCCGCGTTTGCATCGCGTTCTTCACATCGAGGGCTGTAGACGCATTCTCAATCGGGAGTCTAGCCTCTGGGTGGATTTGATGTGGAGAAGATATACTATGGAGGATCCATTTATGAAGGCCCCACGCAACGCGTGTCCGGTCTGCAAAATGGTGCTGGGGCCAAAGCCGGAGGCCATTTCCCTCTTTGTTTGGTGTATTGGGGATGGGCGGACGACGAGATTTTTGGAAAATAACTTGCTGGGAGTCCTTCCTTTGAGTTGCTGGCCTATTTTCATCAATATGAATACCCTCTGGCCGGCCAACGTCGCTGAATGTCTCCTGCCCGGCGGGAATTGGAATTGGGATGTTATCAGTGCTTGGGCATATGGGGAGCTTCAGGACCGCATCTCGCATCTTCCGAGAGCCTTGCGGTCCTCACAGGACGTATTGCTTCTTTCCCTTACGGAGAAGCCCCGGGCTGCCAGCGGCCAAATCTACTCGAGCATCGTCTGTAATGCTTGGAAGGGTGGTAATGGCGATAGGTCCTTGGAGGAATTCTGTGGCATCTGGAAGTTAAAGGTCACTCCCAGGGTCCGCGTCTTCATGTGGAGGGTCACCGGTGATCACCTTCTGTCGGCAGTGTGGTTGGTCCGCTGAAAGCTTAGCAACTCTCCTCTTGCCAGCAGCGCTGCACGGAAGACAAGTCCTTGCAACACATCTTTTGGCGCTGCCCGAGCGTCGAAGAGGTTTGGGCTAACTGCACTGTTCGGGCAACGTTGACCAGCTTGGACCAGTCAACTGGGGCCGATCTATCGTTCATTGACCGGGTCCTCCGGTTCGTCGGGTCTCCTGTTACTCTCCAGGGTGCCGGGCAATTGGTTGCGGCCACCATTGCGACTACGCTGTACTATATTTGGTCGAGGAGGAATGCAGCCAGACATAACACCCCGGTGCCTCCACCTGGCTCTACTATCCAGACTATCTTTCTTGAGGTTCACTCGTCCGTCAACCGACATCTCTCCCTCTGCTCCCTGTCCAGCGGGAACCCTGGCAAATCCACGGACTTGCTTGTTACGCACAGTTGGATTCCCCCCCCCCCCAACAGGTTGGATCAGAGTGAATTGCGATGCCATAGTTGGTGATTCTATGGCTGGGTTGGGCATGGTTGTGTAGGATTGCTTGGGCATACATCTCCTAGTGGCTGGCAAGAGGTTATTATCCGAGGCAGTTGACATGATGGAGACCCAGGCTTTGCTTATGGCGCTTGACATGGTTAGGGATCTTCTTCCCCTGCACCGGGTTGTGGAACTCCAATCTGACTCAATGCTGGCTATTCAGGAGGTGCGCGAGATGGTGTCCCTTCCCTCGGGGTCGGGTGTCTTCGTGGCAAACTATCCAGTACACTTTAGGTCTTGAGGCCGTTCATTTCTCACACATCCTCAAAGACGGGAATGTGCCTGCTGACTGGGCTACTAGGGCAGCGTGCCTCAATGACTTCATCTGGGGCCTCGAGGATCCCATTCCTAAGCCCCTGCTCGACTTCATGTTATCTGATTTCACTTTCGATCCCCCTTGAGGATCCTTTTGTAATTCGGGCTTGGCCTAGATATAATAGATATTAATTATATCCTCTACAAAAAAAAAGAAGGGGAGGAAGAAGATGGAAAAGAAGTAGAAGAAGAGGAAGAGGAAGAAAAAGATGAAATGGAAGAAGAAGAAGAGGAAGAAGAAGAAGAAAAAGAAGAAGAACATGAAGAAAATGCAGAAGATGAAGAAGAAGATGTTGAAGAAGACATATGAGAAGAAAAAAAGAAGGAGAAGAAAAACAAGAAGTTAAAGATGAAGGAGAAGAAAAAGAAGCAGAAGGAGGAGATGAAGAAGAAGAAGAAGAAGAAAAAGAAGTAGAGGAGGAAGAAGAAGAACAACAAAAAGATGAAGAAGATGACGAAGAAGAAGAAGAGGAAGAAGAAGAGGAAGAAAAAGGAGAAGAAGAGGAAGAGGAAGAAGAAGAAGAAGAAGAAGAAGAAGAAGGAGAAGAAGAAGAAGAAGGAGAAGAAGAAGAAGAAGGAGAAGAAGAAGACAGAGAAGAAGAAGGAATAGAAGAAGAACAAGAAGAAGTGGAAGAAGAAGAAGAAGAAGGAGAAGAAGAAGTAGAACAAGAAGAAGTCAAAGCAGAAGAAGAAGTAGAAGAAAAAAAAAGAAGAAGAAAAAGAAGAAGATTAAGAAGATGAAGAAAAAGAAGAAGAAGAAGAAGTAGAAGAAAAAGAAGAAGAGGGAAAAGAACAAGGGGAAGAAGAAGAAGAAGAGGAAGAAGAAAAAGATGAAAAAGAAAAAGTAAAAGAAGAGGAAGAAATCAGGAAGAAGACGAAAAAGAAGAAGAAGAAGGAGGAGGAGGTGGAGAAGAAGATGAAGAAGAATTAGAAGAAGAAGAAGAAGAAGAAGACGAAGCAGAAGGAGAAGAGGCAGAAGAAGTAGAAGAAGTGGATGAAGAAGAATAAGAAGAAGAAGAAAAAGAAGAAGAGGAAGACGAAGAAGAAGAATGCGAAGAAGAAGGAGAACAATAAGAAGAAGTAAAGGAAGAAGAAGAAGTAGAAGAAGAAGAAGAAGAAAAAGAACAAGAAGAAGAAGAAGAAGAATAGTTAGAAGGTGAAGAATCAGAGGTAGAAGAAGAAGAAGAAGAAAAGAAGAAGAAGAAGAAGAAGAAAGAAGAAGAAGGAGAAGAAGAAGAGGAAGAAGGAGAAGGAGAAGAAGAAGAAGAAGGAGAAGAAGAAGAGGAAGAAGGAGAAGGAGAAGAAGAAGAAGGAAGAAGAGAGAAGAAGGAGAAGAAGGAGAAGAGGAGAAGAAGAAGAAGAAGGAGAAGGAGAAGAAGGAGAAGAAGAAGGAGAAGAAGAGAGAGGAAGAAGATGAAGAAGAAGAGGAAGTAGTAGAACAAAATGAAGAAGAGGAAGAAGTAGTATTTTAGAAGAAGAAGTTGAAGAAGTTGAAGAAGAAAATGGAGAAGATGATGAAGAAGAAGAAGTTGAAGAAGAAGAAGAAGAGGAGGAGGAGATAGAAGAAGAAGAAGAGGAGAAAGAAGAAGATGAAGTAGAAGATGAAGAAGAAGTGGCATAAGAAGAAGAAGAACCTGAAGAATAATAATAATAATAATAAGTTGAAGAAAATGAGAAAAGAAGAAAAAGAAGAAAAAGAAAAAGAAGAATTGGAAGAAGAAGGCGACAAAGAAGAAGGAAAACAAAGAAGAAGAAGAAAATGGAGAAAGGTAAGATAGAGAAGTTGAGGAAGTGGAAGAAGAAGAAGGAGAAGTAAAAGATGAAGGAGGAGGAGAACAAGAAGAAGAAGTGGACAAAGCAAAAGAAGAGGCAGAGGAAGAACAATAATAATAAGAAGTTGAAGAAGTAGAAGAAGAGGCAGAGGAAGAAGAAGAAGAGGAATAAAAAGCAGAAGAAGAAGAAGAAGAAGAAGAAGAGAAGAAGGAGGACGAGAAGGCTGAGAAGGAGAAGAAAAGGAAGAAGAAGGCGAAGAAGAAAGAAAAGGAGGCCAAAGAAGAAGAATTAGAAGAAGAAGATGTAGAAGTAGAAGAAGAAAAAGAAGAAGAATAAGAAGAAGGATAAGAAGAAGAAGAAAAAAAAGATGAAAAGAAGAAGAATAGAAGAAGAAGAAGTAGTAGTAGTAGAAGATGAAGGAGAAGATGATGATGATGAAGAAGAAGAAGAAGAAGAGGACAAGAAGAAAGGAGAAGAAGATGAAGAAGATGAAGAAGAAGAAGAGAAGATGAAGAAGAAGAAGAAGAAGAAGAAGAGGAGGAGGAAGAAGAAGAAGAAGAAGAAGAAGAAGAAAATGGGAACAAAAAGACGAAGAAGAAGAAAAAGAAATTGTAGAAGAAGAAGAAGACGAAGAGGTAAAGGAAGAGGAAGAAGATGAAGAAGAAATAGAACAAAAAGTAGAACATGTAGAATAAGAAGAAGAAGAAGTTGAAGAAGAAGAAGAAGAAGAAGAAGGAGAAGTAGTAGTAGTAGAAGAAAAAGAAGAAGAAGAAGAAGATGATGAAGAACAGGAAGATGAAGAGGAAGAAGAAGAAGTATAAGAAGAATAAGAAGAAGAAGAAGAAGAGAAGGACAAGAAGAAGAAGAAGAAGAAGAAGAAGAGATGGAGGAGGAAGAGGAAGAGGTAGAAGAAAAAGAAGAGGAATAAGTGGAGGAAGAAGAAGAAGAAGCAGAAGAAGAAGAAGAAGAAGAAAGAAGAAGAAGAAGAACAAGAGGAAAAAGATCTGGAGGAGGAAGAAGAATAGGAGGAAGGAGAAGAGGAAGAGGAAGAAGAGAAGAAAAAGAAGAAGAAATAGAAGAATAAGAGGAAGAAGAAGAAGAAGTAGAAGAAGTAGAAGAAGAAGAATAAGAAGAAGAAGAAGAAGAAGTAGAAGAGGAGGTGGATGGGGAAGAGAAGAGTAGGAAGAAGAAAAGGAAGAGAAAGAAGAAGGAGATGAAGGAAAAGAAGAGGAAGAAGAAGTCGGAGAAGAAGAAGGGGAGGAAGAGGAAAAAGGAGATGAAGGAAAAGAAGAGGAAGAAGAAGAAGAAGATGAAGAAGAAGAAGAAGAAGGGGAAAAAGATCTACTGGAGGAGGAAGAACAGAAGGAAGGAGAAGTGAAAGAGGAAGAAGAAGAAGAACAAGAAGAAGAAGAGGAAGAAAAAGAAGAAGAAGAAGAAGAGGAGGAGAGAAGAAGAAGAA
>JAIUJO010002055.1:0-2500 GCA_023846275.1 Vanilla planifolia
TCTTCTTCCTCTTCATCTCTCTTCTTCTCTTCTTCCTCTTCTTCTTCTTCTTCTTCTCTTCTTTTTTTCTTCTTCTTCTTCTTCCTCTTGTCCTCTTCTTCCTCTTCTTCTTCTTCTTCTTCTCTCGTTTCTTCTCTTCTTCTTCTTCTTCTTCTTCCTCTTCTTCCTCTTCTTCTTCTCTTCTTCTCTTCTATTTCTTCTTCTTCTTCTTCTGTTCCTCTTCTTCTTCTTCTTCTTCTTCTTCTTCCTCTTCTTCTTCTTCTTCTTCTTCTTCTTCTCTCTTCTTCTTCTTCTTCTCTTCTTCTTCTTCTTCTTCTTCTTCTTCCTCTTCCTCTACTTCCTCTTCTTCTCTTCTTCTTCTTCTTCTTCTTCTTCCTCTTCTTCTTCTCTTGTTCTTTTCTCTTATACTTCTACTTCTTCTACCTCTTGCTCTTCTTCTTCTTCTTCTTCTTTTTCTTCTTCTCCTTCTGCTTCTTCTATTTGTCCTTCTTCTTCTTCTTCTTCTTCATCCTCTACTCTCCTCTTCTTCTCATCCTTCAACATCATCATCATCATAATCATCATCACCATCGTCATCATCATCTTCTTCTTCTTCTTCTTCTTTCATCTTCTTCTTTTTGTTCTCCTTCTTCTACTTATTCTTCGTTCTATTCTTCTTCTTCTTCTTCTTCTTCTTCTAGTTCATCTGCTACTCCAACCTCTTCACCTTCTTCTTCTTTTTCTTCTTCTTTTTCTTTTCCTTCATCTTTTTCTTCTTGCTCTTCACCTTGTTTTTCTTCTTCTTCTTCTTCGCCTTCTTGTTCTTCATTTTCTTCTTTTCTTCTTCTTCTTCTTCTTCTTCTTCTATTACTTCTTATTCTTCTTCCTTTTCTTCTTCTTCTTCTTCTTCTACTTCTTCTTCTTATTCTTCTTCTTTTTTCTTGTTTTTCTCTTCTTCTTCTTCCTCTTCTTTCTCTTCTACTTCTTCTTCTTCCTCCTCTTCTTCTTCCTCCTCTTCTTCATCACCATATTCTCCCTTCTTCTTCTTCATCATCCTTTTCTTCTTCCTCTTCTTCTTTTTCTTCACCTTTTTTTCTTCTTGTTCATCTTCCTCTTCTTCCTCTTCCTCATCTTACCCTTCTTCATCTTTTTCTTTCTTTCATCGTCTTCTTCTTCTTCTTCTTCTTCTTCCTCTTATACTTCTTCTTCTTCTTCTTCTACTTCCTCTTCTTCTTCTTCTTCCACTTCTTCTTCTTCCTCTTCAATATGCTTCTTCTTTTTCTACTTCTTCATCTTCTTCTTCCCCTTCTTCTTCTTCTTTCTTCTTCTTCTTCTGCTACTTTTTTCTTCGTCTTGTTCTTGTTCTTGTTCTTTCTTCTCCTTCTCCTTCTTCTTCTTCTACTACTACTACTACTTCTTCTACTACAACTACTGCTAATATTACTTCTTCTTTTTCTTCTTCGTCTTCATCATCATCTTCCTCTTCTTCTTCTCATTTCTTCTTCTTCTTCTTCTTCTTCTCCTCGTTCTCCTCCTTCTTCTACTTCCTCTTATTCTTTTTCTTCTTATTTTTCACCTTCCCCTTTCTCCTCTTCTTCTCCCTCTTCTTCTTCTTCTTCTCTTCCTCTTCCTCATCTACATCTTCTTCATCATCTTCTTCTTCTTCTTCTTCTTCTTCATCTTCATCTTCTGCTTCTCCTTCATCTTCCCCTTCTTCTTCTTCTTTTCTCCTTCATCTTCTTCTCTTATTCATCTTCTTCTTCAACTTTTTTCTTAATCTTCTTTTTCTTCCTCTTCCTTATCTTCTTGTTCTTCTTTATCTTCTTCTTCAACATCATCTTTTTTCCCTTCTTCTTCATGATCATAATGATCTTCTTCATCTTCTTTTTTTCTCTATTTCTTCTTCTTCTTCCTCTTCTTCTTCTTCTTTCTCTTCTACCTCTTCTTCTCCTTCATCATCTTATTCTTCTTTTTTTCCTCTTCTTCCTCCTCTTCTTCTTCTTCTTCTTCTACTCCTTCTAGTTCTTCTTCTACTTCTTCTTCTTGTCCCTTCATCTACTTCTCCTGTTGTTCATATTATTTTTTCTTATACTTCTTCATCTTCCAGTTCCTCTTCTTCTTCTTTCTACTTCTATTTTTTCTTTTTCTTCATCTACCTCTTCTTCTTCACTTCTTTTCTTCTTCTTGATTCTCTTTTTCTTCTTCTTCTTCTTATTCTTATTGATCTTCTTCTTCCACTTCTTCTTCTTCTTCTACTTTTGCATATTCTTCTTCTTCTTCATCATCTTCTACTTCTTGTTCAAATTCTTCTTCTACTTCTTTTTCTTCTTCTTCTTCTTCTTCCTCTTCTTCAAGCTCTTCTTCTTCTTCCTCATCTTCTACTTGATCTTCTTTGTCTCCTTTTTCTCTTCTTCCTTCTTTTTCTTATCCTTCTTATTCTTCTTTCTTCTTCTTCTTCAACATTATCTTTTTCTTCTCCTCCTTCTTCTTCTTCTTCTTCATCCTCTTCTTCTTCTCCCTC
>JAIUJO010002055.1:25000-27500 GCA_023846275.1 Vanilla planifolia
TTCTACTCTTCTTCGTACGCTTCTACTTTTTGTTCTTATTCCTCTTGTACTTCTTCTCCTTCTTCTTTCTCTTCTTCTAACTTTTCCTCCTCTTCTTCTTTACTTCTACTACTTCTTCTTCTTCTTCTTCTTCTCCTACTTCTTCTTCTTATTCTTCATCTTGTTCTTCTTCTACTTCTTCTTCTTTATCCCCTTTTTCCTCTTTTTCTTCTTCTTCTTCACCTTCTTCTTCTTTTCCTTTTTTTTCTTCTTCTCCTTCTTCTTCTTTTCTTCTTCTTCTTCTTATTCTTATTCTTCTCCTTCTTTTTCTTCTTCTTCTTCTTCTTCTTCTTCTTCCTCATCCTCTTCTTCTTCTTCTTCTTCTTCTTCTTCATCTTGTTCTATTTCTTCTTCTTCTTCTTCTTCTTCTTAATCGTCTCTTTTTTCTACTTCTTGCTCTTCTTCTTCTTTTTAATTTTCCTCTTCTTGTTGTTGTTCTTCTTCTTCTTCTCCTCCTTCATCCACTTCTTTTTCTCCATCTTCTACTTATTCTTCTTCATCTTCTTCTTCCCTTTCTTCTTCCTCTTCTTTTTCTTCTTCTTCTTCTTCTTATTCTTCTTCTTCTACTTCTACATCTTCCTCTTCTTCTTGTTCTTCTACTTTTTCTTTTTCACCCACTTCTTCTTCCTCGACATCATCCTCTTCATCTTCGTCTTCTTCTTCTTCTTCTTCTTCTTCTTCTTCTACAACTTCTTCTTCTTCTTCTTCTTCTATGTCTTCTTCTTCTTCTTCCTCTCTTTCTTCCTTTTCTTCTTTTTGTTCTTCTTAATCTACTTCTACCCCTTCTTCTTTTTCTTTATCTTCTTTTTTTTTCTTCTTCCTCCTCCTACTCCTCCTCCTCTTCTTCTTCTTCAACTTGTTCTTCTACTTCTTCTACTTTTCCTTTTCTTCTTCTTCTTCTACTTCTTCCTCTTCTTCTTCTTCTTCTTTTTCTTCTTCTTATTCTGCTCTTCTTTGTACTCTTCTACTTTTTGTTCTTATTCCTCTTCTTCTTCTTCTCCTTCTTCTTCCTCTTCTTCTAACCATTCCTCCTCTTCTTCTTTTCTTCTACTTCTTCTTCCTCTTCTTCTTCTTCTTCTACTTCTTCTTCTTTTTCTTCTTCTTCTTCTTCTTTTTCTTCTTCTTCTTCTTCTTCTCCTTCATCCACTTCTTCTTCTTCTTTATCTACTACTTCGTCTTCTTCATCATCTTCTTCCTTTTCTTCTTCCTCATCTTCTTCTTCTTCTTTCTCTTCTTCTTCATCTTTTTATTCTTCTTCTTCTACTTCTACATCTTCTTCTTCTTCTTGTTCTTCTTCTTTTTTGTTCTTCATCCACTTCTTCTTCCTCTACTTCATCCTCTTCTTCTTCGTGTTCTTCTTCTTCTTCTTCTTTTTCTTCTTCTTCTACGACTTCTTTTTCTTCCTCTTCTTAAGTCTTCTTCTTCTTCTTCTTCCTCTTCCTCTCTTTATTCATTTTCTTCTACTTGTTCTTCTACTTAATCTACCTCTACCTCTTCTTCTTTTTCTTTATCTTCTTTTTTTCTTCTTCCTCCTCCTCCTCCTCTTCTCTTCTTCTTCAACTTCTTCTTCTATTTCTTCTTCTTCCTCCTCTTGTTCTTCTTCTTCTTCTACTTCTTCCTCTTCTTCTTCTTCTTCTTCCTCCTCTTATTCAACTCTTCTCCGTATGCTTCTACTTTTTGTTCTCGTTCCTCTTCTACTTCTTCTCCTTCTTCTTTCTTTTCTTCTAACTTTTCCTCCTCTTCTTCTTTTCTTCTACTTCTTCTTGTTCTTCTTCTTCTTCTTCTTCTCCTATTTCTTCTTCTTCTTCTTATTCTTCATCTTGTTCTTCTTCTACTTCTTCTTCTGTTTCACCTTGTTCTTTTTTTCTTCTTTTTCTTCTCCTTCTTCTTCTTCTTTTCCTTTTTTTCTACTTCTCCTTCTTCTTCTTTTCTGCTTCTTATTCTTATTCTTATTCTTCTCCTTCTCTTTCTTCTTCTTCTTCTTCTTCTTCCTCATCCTCTTCTTCTTCTTCTTCATGATTATCTTGTTCTATTTCTTCTTCTTCTTCTTCTTCTTCTTCTTCTTCGTCTTCCTCTTCTTCATCTCAATCTTCTTCTTCTTCTTCTTCTTCTTCTTCTTCTTCTTATTCTTATTCTTCTTCTTCTTCTTCTTCTTCCTCTTCTTCTTCTTCTTCTTCATTTTTTCAGCCTCTACTAATTCTTCTTTTCCTTCTTCTTCTTCATCTTACTCCTACTCTTCTTCTTCTTATTCATGTTCTTCTTCTTCTTCTTCTAGTTCCTCTTCTTCTTCCCCTCTCCTTCTTCTACTTCTTCCTCTTTTTGCTCTTCTTCTTCTTTTTCATCCTCTATTTCTTCTTCTACTTCTTCTTCTTCTTCTCCTTCTTCTTCTCCTTCTCCTTCTTTTTCTTCTTCATTATCATCTTCTTCCTCTTGTTCTTGTTCTTCTTCTTCTTCTTCTTCT
>JAIUJO010002055.1:50000-57106 GCA_023846275.1 Vanilla planifolia
TCTTCTTCTTACTCATCTCCTTCTTCTTCTTTCTCTTTTTCTTCTTCTTCTTCTTCTTCTTTTTCTTCTCTTTCTTCTTCCTCTTCTTCTTCTCCTTTTCCTTCTCTCCTTCCGTGGCATCTTCTCCTTTTATTTCTTCTTCTACTTCTTTTACATGTTCTCGTTCTTCTCTTTCTCCTTCTTCTTTTTCTTCTTCTTCTTCTTCTTCTTCTTGTCCTTCTTCTTCTTCTTCTTCTTCTTCATCTTCTTCTCCATTTTCTTAAACTATTTCTGCTTCTTATTCTTCTTCTTTTACCTCTTCTTCTATCTTTTCTTCTTCTTCTTCTTTTCTTCTTCTTCTTCTTTTCTTCTTCTTCTTCTTCTTCAACTTCTTCTTCTTCTTCTTCTTCTTATTCATCTTCTTGTTCTTGTTCTTCTCCTCCTCCTCTCTCTTCATCACCTTCTACTTCTTTTCTTTCTCTTACTCCTTCATCCTCTCCTACTTCTCCATCTTTTTCTCCTACTTCTTCTCCTTCTCCTTCTCCTTCTTCTTTGCCTTCTTATTATTCTTTTCCTTGTTCTTTTTCATCTTCTTCTTCTCTTCCATCTCCTTCTCCTTTTTCTTCTTCTTCTTCTTCATATTCTTCTTTTTTCTTCTTCCACCTCTTCTACTTCTTCTTCTTCCTCTTCTTCTACTTCTTCTTTATCCACTTCTCCCTCTTCTTCTTATTTTTCTTTTTCATCTTCTTCTTCTTCTCCTTCTTCTCTTTCTTCTTCTCCTTAATCTTCTTCTTCTTCTCCTTCTTCTTCTTCCTTCATTTTATCTGGATCCAATTCTTCCCCTCTTCTTCTTCTTCTTCTTCTTCTTCTTTTTCTTCTTCTTCTTCTTCTTCCTCCTCTTCATCATCTTCTTCTTCTTCCACCTTCTCTTCTTCTTCCACTTTAATTACATCTTCTTCCTCTTCTTCTCCTTCTTTTTCTTTTTCTTCATCATCACCAGGATCTTCTTCTTCTTGCTCTTCTTCTTCTTCTTCTTCTTCTCCTCCTTCATCTTCTTCTTCTACTACTACTACTACTTCTTCTGCTTCTTCTTGTGCATCTTCTTTTTCGTTTACTACTTCTTCATCTTCTTTTTCATCTTCTTTTTCTTCTTTTTCTTCTTCTTCTTTTTCTTTTTCATCATCTTCTTCCTCTTCTTCTTCTTCTTCTTCTTCATCATCTTCTTCTTTATATTCTTCTGATTTTCATTCTTCTTCTACAACTACAACTTCTTCATCTTCTTCTTCTTATTTTTTGTTTCTTCTTTTCTCCTCCTTTTTCTTCTCCTTCTTCTCTTTCTTCTCTTTCTTCCCTTTTCTATTTCTTCTCCTTCTCTTTCTTCTCCATCTTTCCTTTTTCCTTCTTCTTCTGCTCCT
This sequence comes from Vanilla planifolia, assembly GCA_023846275.1. Classification (NCBI taxonomy): domain Eukaryota; kingdom Viridiplantae; phylum Streptophyta; class Magnoliopsida; order Asparagales; family Orchidaceae; genus Vanilla; species Vanilla planifolia. The sequence continues at coordinate 51,395 of JAIUJO010002055.1, forward strand.
TTTTCTCCTTCTTTTACTTCTTCTTCTTCTTCTCCTTCTTCTTCTTCTTTCTCTTGCTCTTCTCCTTCTTCTTATTCTTCCTCTTCTTCTTCTTCTTCTTCCCACTTTTCTTCTTCTCTTTCTTCTTTTTCTTCTTCTTCTTCTTCTTCTTCTTTGTCTTCCTTTTTTTCTTCTTCTTCTACCTCTTCTTCTTCTTCTTCTTCATCTTCCTATTCATCCTCTTCTTCTTTATCTTCTTCATCTTCTTCTTTTCTACTTCTTCATCTCCCTCTTCCTCTTCTACTTCTTTTTCATCTTCTTCTTCCTCTTCTTCTTCTTCCTCTTCTTCTTCTACATCTTCTTCTTTTTCTTCTTCTTTTTCTAAAGCTTCTTCTTCGTTTCATTCTTTGTCTAGTTCTTCTCCTGCTTCTTCTTCTTCTTCTTCTGCTACTTCTTCATGTTCTTCTTCTTCTTCTTCTTCTTCCACCTATTCATCAACTTCATCTTCTTCTTCTTTTATACTTCTTCTTCTTCTTCTTATTCTTCTTTTTCTTCTTCTTCTTCCTTTTCTTCTTCATCATCTTCTTCTTTTTCCTCTAATGCTTCTTCTTTGCCTCGTTCTTTGTCTTGTTCTTCTCATTCTTCCTCTTCTTCTTCTTCTTCTTCTTCTTCTACTTCTTCTTTTATTTCTTCTTCTACTTCTTCTTTTACTTCTTCTTCTACTTCTTCTACTTCTTCTTCTTCTTTATCTTCTTCTTCTCCTTCTCTTTTTTCTCATTCTCCTCCTTCTGCTTCGTCTTCTTCTTCTCCTTCTTTTTGCACTTCTTTTTCTTCTCCAACTCCTTCGTCGTTTTCATCTTCTCCTTCTTCTCCATCCTCTTCTGCCTTTTCTTCTTCTTCTCCTCCTTCATCTTCTTCTTCAACATCTTCCTCTTCTTCTTCTTCTTCTTGTTCTTCTTCTTTACTTCATCCTCTTAGTCTTCTTCTTCTACTTCTCCTTCAGCTTCTTCTTCTTCTCCTTCTTCCTCTTCTGCTTGTTCGTCTTCTCCTTCGTCTTCTTCTTCTTCTACATCTTTTATTTCTTCTTCTTCTTCTTCTTCTTCTTCTACTTATATTTTTTCTTCTTCTTCTATGTCTTCTTCTTCCTCTTCTCCTTCATCTTCTTTTTCCTCTTTTTATTCTTCTTCTTCTTCTTCTTCTTCTTCTTCTTCTTCTTTGCCTGCTTCTCCTTCTTCCTCTTCTTTTTCATCTTCTTCTTCTTCTTCTTCTTCTTCTTCTTCTTCTTCTTCTTTTACTTCTTCTTCTTCTTCTACTTCTCCTTCTTCTTCTAATTCTCAATTATCTTCTTCTAATTCTCCTTCTTCGTTTGCTTCTTCTTCTTTTCCTTATTCTTCTTCTCCGTCCTCTTGTTCATCTTCTCCTCCTCCTCCTTCGTCTTCACCTTCTTCTTTTACTTGTTTGTCTTCTTCCAGTTCCTCTTCTTCCTCCACTTCTTCCTCTTCTTCGTCCACTTCTTCTTCTTCTTCTTGTTCGTTTTTGGCTTCTTTTTCTAGTACTTCATCTTCTTCTTCTTTTTCTTCTTCATCTTTTCTTACTTATTATTATTATTATTATTATTATTATTATTATTCTCCAACTCCTCTATTTCTTCTATTTCTTCTTGTTCTTAGTCTTGTTTTCCTTCTTCTCTTTTTTTTACTTCTCCTTCTACTTGTCCCTCTTCTTCTTCCATTTCTTATCTTTCTTCTTCATCTACATTATTTTGCTTCATCTTTGCCTTCTTCTCCTTCTTCTCTTTCTTCTCCTTCTTCTTCTCCTTCTTCTTCATCATCTCCTTCTTTTTCTTCTTCCTTTTCTTAATCTTCTCCTTCCTTCTCTTCTTCTTCTCCCTCTTCTTCTTCTTCTTCTTCTTCTTCTCCTTCTTCTTCTACTTATTCTTTGTCTTTTTCTTCTCCATCTTTTTCTTCCACTTCAACAACTTCTTCTTCTTCATATTCTTCTTCATGTTCTTCAGCTTCTTCTTCTTCTTCTTCATCTTCTACTTCTTTCTCTTCTCCTCTTCATCCTTGTCTGACTCTATCTTCTCTTTCTTCTCTTTCTCCTTTTTCTTTGCCTTCTCCTTCTTCTTCTACTACTACTTTTTCTTCTAGTTCTTCTTCTTCGTCTTCTCCTTCTTATTTTTCTTCTTCTTCTACTTCCCCTACTTCTTCTCATTCTTCTCCTTCTTCTTTTACTTCTTTTACTTCTTCCTCTTCTTCTTCTTCTTCTTCTTCTTCTTCTTTTTCTTCTTCATCTACTTCTTCTTGTTCCTCTTCTTCTTCGTCTTCATCTTCTTCAACTTCTTCTTTTTTTACTTCATCTTCTTCCTCCTCTTCTTCTTCTTCTCCCTTTTCTTCCACTTCTTCTTCTTCTTCTTCTTCATCTTCTACTTCTTCCTCTTTTTCTTGTTCTTCTACTTCTTCATCTTCTTCTTCCACTTCTTCTTCTTCCTCTCCTTCTTCTTTTTCTTCTTCTTCTTCAGCTACTCCTTCTTCTTTTTCTTCTTCTTCTTCCTCTTCTTCTTCTTCTTCTTTTTCCATTTCTTGTTCTTCTTTATCATCTTCTCTATCTTTTTCCTCTTGTTCTTCTTCTTCTTCTGCTTCTTCATCTTCATCATATTCGTCTTCTTCTTCTCCTTCTACTTCTTCTTCTTCATCTTCTTCTTTTTCTTCTTCTTCTTCTTTTACTGCTTCATCTTCTTCTTCTTCTTCTTCATCTTCTTCTTCTTCTTCTTCTTCTTCTTCTTCTTCTTCTCCTTATACTTCTTCTTCTTCATCATCATCATCTTCTTCTTCTTCTTCTTCTTCTTCTTCTTCCTCTTCTTCTTCTTCTTTTTCTTTTTCTTCTTCCTTTTCTTCTTCACCTTCTTCTTCTTCTTTCCCCACTTCTTCTTCTTTGTCTTTTACTTCTTCGTCTTCCTTTTCTTCCTCTTCTTCTTCTTCTTCTTCCTCTTCTTCTCGTTTTTCTTCTTCCTTTTGCTCTTCTTCATTTTCATCTTCTTCATCTTATTCTTCTTGTTCTTCTTCTTCATCATCATCAACACCTTCTTCTTCTTCTCCTTCATCTTCTTCATCTTCTTCTTCGTCTTCTTTTTCGTCTTCTACTTCTTCATCTTCTTCTTCTTCTTGGTATTCTTCTTTATTACATTCTTCTTCCTCTACTTCTTCCTCTTCTTCTTCTACTTCTTCTTCTTCTTCTTCTTCTTCTGCTTCTTCGTCTACTTCTTTATCTTCTTCTGCTTTTCGTTCTTCTTCTATAGCTACTTCTTCTTCTTCGTCCTCATCTTCTTCTTCTTCTTCTTTTATCCTTCTTTTTCTTCTCCTTCTTCTCTTTCTTCTCTTTCTTCTTTTTTCCCTTTCTTCTCCTTCTCTGTCTTCTCTTTTACCTTCTTCTTCTGCTCCTTTTTCTCCTTCTACTTCTCCTTCTTCTTCTCAATCTTCTTCTTCTCCTTCTTCTTCTTCTTCTTCTTCTTCTTCTTCTTCTTCTTATTCATCATCATCTTCTTCTTCTTCTTTTTCTTCATTTTCCAGTTCTTCTATTTCCACTTCTTTTTCTTCTTCTTCATATTCTTCTTCTTCTTCTTCTTCTTCTTTTTCTTCTTCTTTTTTTCCTTCTTGCTCTTCTTCTTCATCTCCTTCTCCTTTATGTCCTTCTTCCCTTTCTCCTTCTTCTCATTCTTCTCCATCTTCTCCTTTTTCTACTTTTTTTTTCTCCTACTTCTTTTTCTTCTTCTTATTCTTCTTCTACTTCTTCTCATTCTTCTTCTCCTTCATCTTCTCCTTCTTCTTCTTCTTCTTCTTATTCTACTCCTACTACTTCTTCCCCTTCTTTGTCAACTTCTTCTTCTTCTTCTTCTTCTTCTTTTACTTCTTCTTCCTCTTTCTTTTCTTCCTCTTCGCTATCTTCTTCTTCTTCTTCCTCTTCATCCCCTTCTTCTTCTTCTTCTTCTTCTTCTTCTTTTCTACTTCTTCTTCTTTTTGTTCTGCTTCTTCCACTTCTTCTTCTTCTTTGTCTAGTTCTCCTTCTTCTTCTTCTTCTTCTTCTTCTTCTACTACTTGTTGATGTTCGTCTTCTTCTTCTCCTTCTTCTTCTTTTGTTTCTTTTTCTACATCTACTTCTTCTTCATCTTGATCTTCTTCTTCTCCATCTCTTTTTTCTCTTTCTCCTCCTTCTCCTTCTTCTCCTTCTTCTTTTTTCACTTCTTTTTCTCCTTCTCCTTCTTCATCGTCTTCCTCTTCTACTTATTCTCCATCCTCTTCTACTTTTTCTTCTTCTCCTCCATCTTCATCTTATTCTTCATCCTCTTCGTCTTCTTCTTCCTCTACTTCTTCTTTTACTTCTTTATCTTCGTCTTCTTCTTCTTCTTCCTCTTCCTCTTCTTATTCTTCTCCTTCTTCCTCTTCTACTTGTTCCTCTTCTCCTTCTTCTTCTTCTTCTACTTCTTCTTTTTCTTCTTCCTCTTCTTGTTCTTCTTCTTCTTCTTCTTCTTCTTTTTCTTCTTGTTCTTCTACGTCTTCTTCTTCCTCTTCTTCTTCATCTTCTTTTTCCTCCTCTTCTTCTTCTTCTTCTTCTTCCTCTTCTTCTTCTTCTTCTTCTTCTTCTTCTTTTCCTTCTTCTTCTTCTTCCTCTTCTTTTTCTTCTTCTTCTTTTTCTTCTTCTTCTTCTTCTACTACTACTTCTTCTCCTTCTTTTGCTTCTTCTTCTTCTTCTTCTTCTACTACTTCTCCTTCTTCTCTTAATTCTCCATCATCTCTTCTCCTCCTCCTTCTCCTTCTACTTCATCATCATCATCTTCTTCTTCTTCTTCTTCTCTTACTTATTATTATAATTATTCTTCTTCTCTTTCTTCTTCATCTACTTTATTTTGCTTCTTCTTTGCCTTCTTCTTCTTCTTCTCTTTCTTATTGTTTGTCTCCTTCTTCTTCTCTTTCCTCTCCTTCTTCTTCTCCTTCTTCTCCTTCATCTTCTTCTTTTTCTTCTTCCTTTTCTTCTACTTCTCCTTGCTTCTCTTCTTCTTCCTCCTCCTCCTCCTCTTCTTCTTCTTCATCTTCTTTTTTTTCTTCTTTTTCTAATTCTACTTTGTTTTTCTCTTCTTCTTCGTGTTCATTTTCCTCTTCTTTTTCCTCCTCTTCTTCTTCAACTTCTTCTATTTCTTCTTCTTCTTCCACATCTTCTTTTTTCTCTTCTCCTCCTCATCCTTGTCCTCGTCTATCTTCTCTTTCATCTCTTTCTCCTTCTTCTTTACCTTCTCCTTCTTCTCCTTCTTCTTCTACTACTACCTTTTCTTCTTGTTCGTCGTCTTCGTCTTTTCTTTTTTCTTCTTTTCTTCATCTTCTTCTTCCACTACTTCTTCTCCTTCTTGTCCTTCATCTTCTACTTCTTTTCCTTCTTCTTCTTCTTCTTCTTCTTCTTCTTTTTCTTCTTCTACTTCTTCTTCTTCCTCTTCTTCTTCGACTTCTTCTTCTTCAAATTCTTCTTCTACTACTTCTTCTTCTTCCTCTTCTTCTTCTTCTTCCACTTATTACTTTTCGTCCACTTCTTCTTCTTCTTCTTCTTCTACTTTAATATCATCTTCTTCTTCAACTTTTTCTTCTATTTCTACCTCCTCTTCTTCTTCTTTTTCCTTTTCTTCTTCTTCTTCTTCTTCTTCTTCCACAACTACTCCTTCTTCTCTTTTTTCTTCTTCATCTTCTT
>JAIUJO010001514.1:0-2500 GCA_023846275.1 Vanilla planifolia
AACTCAACTTCTTCTTCATTTACCTCTTTTTCTTCTTTTGCCTCATATTGTTCTTCTTCTTCTCTTCCTTCTATTCCTTCTTCTTCTTCTTCATCTTCTTCTTCTTCTTTTTCCTTTCTTCTTCTTCTTCTTGTTCATCTTCCTCTTCTTCTTTTTCTTCTTCTTCTTCTTCTTCTTCTTCGTCTTCGTCTTCTTCTTCTTCTCTTCTTTTTCTTCTTCTTCTTCTTCTTCTTCTTCATCTTCCACTTCTTCCTCCTCTTCTTTCTTTTCTTACTCTTTGCTTTCTTCTTCTTCTTCGTCTTCTTCTATTTCTTTTTCTTCTCCATCTTCTTCTTCATCTACTTCTTTTTCTTCTTCTTCTTCTTTTTCTTCTTCTTCTTCTTCTTCTGCATCTTCCCCTTCTTTTTCTTCTTTTTCTTCTTCTACTTCTTCTTCTTCTTCTTCATCATCTTCCTCTTCTTTCTTTTCTTACTCTTTGCCTTCTTCTTCTTCTTCGTCTTCTTCTATTTCTTCTTCTTTCTTCTCCATCTTCTTCTTCATCTAATTCTTCTTCTTCTTTTTCTTCTTCTGCCTCATGTTGTTCTTCTTCTTCTCCACCTTCTATACCTTTTTTTTTTCTTCTTCTTCTTCTTCTTCTTCTCCTTCTTCTTCATCTTCTTCTTCCTCTTCTTCATCTTCTTCTTCCTCTTTTTCTTCTTCTTCTTGTTCCTCTTCTTCTTCTTCTTCTTCTTCTTCTACTTCTTCCTCTTCTTCTTCTTCTTCTTTTTCTTCTTCATCTTCTTTACCTTCTTCTTCTTCCTGTTCATAATCTTCTCCTTCTTTGTCTTCTTATTCTTCTTCATCTTCACCTTCTTCTGCTTATTGTTTTTCTTCTTCTTCATCTTATTCTTATTCTTATTCTTCTTCTCCATCTTCTTCTTCTTCTTCATCTTCTTCTCCTAGTACTTCTTTTGTTCTTCTACTTTTTTCTTCTTCGTGTTCTTCTTCTTCTTCTTCTTCTTCTTCTACCACTTTTTCTTCTTGTTCCTCTTCTTCTTCTTCTTCTTCTTCTTCCTTTACTTCCTCTTCTTCGTCTTCATCTTCTTCTTCTTTCTTTTCTTCTTGTTCTTCGTCATCTTCAGCTTCTTCTACGCCTTCTTCTTCTTCATCTTCTTCTTCTTCTTCTTCCTCCTCTTTTTCTTCTTCTTTCTTCTTCTCCTTCTTCTTCTTCTTCTTCTTCTTCTCCTCCTTCTTCTTCAAATTCTTCTTCTTCTTTTTCTTCTTCTACTCACTTTTTTTAATCTTCAATTTCTTCTTCTTCTCGTTCTTCTTCGTCTTCATCTTCTCCTTCTTTTTCTCCTTCTTCACCTTCTCCATTTTTTCCTCTTCTTCTTCTTGTCCTTCTTTTACTCCTTTTGTTCTTCTTCATCTTCTTCTTCTTCGGCTTCTTCTTCTGGTTCCTCTTCTTCTTCTTCTTCATCCTCTTTTTCTTCTTCTTCCTCTTCTTTATATACTTCAACTTTTGTTTCTTCCTCTTAATCTTCATCGTCATCTTCCTCTTTCTTTTCTTCATCTTCTTCTACTTCTTCCTTCTTCTTGTTCGTCTTCTTCTTCTTCTACTACTACTACTACTACTTCTACTTCTTCTTTTTCTCCTTCTTTTCTTCTTCTTCTTCTTCTTCTTCTTCTTCTTCTTCTTTTTCCTCTTCTTCTTCTTCTTCCTCCTCTTCTTCCTCTTCTTTTTCTCCTTCTTCTTCTTCCTGTTCCTCTCCTTCTTCTTTGTCTTCTACTTCTCCTTTTTCATCTCTTCGTCTTCTTCTTCTCCTTCTTCTTCTTCTTCTTCTTCATCATCTTCTTCTTCATCTTTGTTTTCTTCTTCTTCTTCTACTTCTTTCTTTTCTTCTTATTCTTCTTCTTCCTCCTCTTCCTCTTCCTCTTCTTGTTCTTCTTCATCTTTATTTGCTTCTTCTACTTTTTCATCTTCTTCGTTTGCTTCTTCTTCTTCATCTTTTTCATTTTCTTCTTCTTCTTCTTCTTATTCTACTTCTTCTTCTTCTTCTTTTTCTTCTTCTTCTTCTTCTTCTTCTTCTTTATCTTCTTCTTTCCTTTCTTCTTCTTAATCATCATCATCTTCTTCTGCTTCTCCTTCTCTTCTTCTTCTTCTTCTTCCTCTTATGCTACTTCTCCACATATTCCTCCTACTTCTACTTCTTTTACTTCTTCTTCTTCTTCTTCTTTTTTCATTCTTGTATTTCTTATTCTTCCTCTACTTCTCCTTCTTCTTATTCTCATTCTTCTTCTTCTTCTCCTACTTCACCTTCTTCTTTTTCTTCTTATTCTTCAACATCTTCTTCTTCTTCTTCTTCTTTCTTCAACTTTTTTTATTCTTCTCCATCACCATCTTATTCTTCTTCTTCTTCTTCATCATCATCTATTTCTTCCTTTACTACTTCTCCTTCTTCTCCTCCTTTTACTCCTACTTTTCCTTCCTCTTCTTCTTCTTCTTCTTCATTACCTTCTT
>JAIUJO010001514.1:7500-10000 GCA_023846275.1 Vanilla planifolia
TTCTTCTTCCTCTTCTTCCCCTACTTCTTCTACTTCTTCTTCTTCTTCTTCTTCTAATTCTTCTTCTTCTTCCTCATCTTCTTCATCTTCTTGTACTACTACTACTATTTCTTCTTGTTCATCTTCTTTTTCTTTTTCTTCTACCCCTTCTTCTTCTCCTTCTTTTTCTCTTACTTCTTTTTCTTTTTCTTCTTCTTCTTCTTATTCCTATCCTTCTTCTCCTTCTTCTTTTTGCTCTTCTTATTCTTATTATTCTTCTTCTTCTTCTTTTTCATACTCATCTTTCTCTTCTTCTTCTTCATCTTCTTCTTATTCTATGTCTTCTTCTTCATCTTCTTCTTATTCCTCTTCTTCTCCTTCTTCTTTGTGTTCTTCTTCTTCTTCTACTTCTTCTTCATTAACTTCTTATTTTTCTTGTTCTTCTTCCTATTCTTATTCTTCGCCTTTTTCTTCTTCTTTTTCTTCTCCTTCCTCAATCCCTTCTTTTGTTTCTTCTTCTTTGGCTTCTTCTTCTTCTTTTGCTTCTTCTTCTTTATCTTCAACTTCTTCATCTTCTACTTCTCCTTATTCTTTTTCTTCTTCTTCCTATTCTTGTTCTTCTTCTTCGTTGTCTTCTTCTTCTTCTTCCTCCTCCACTTCTTCTTCTTCTTCTTCTTCTTCTTGTTCTTCTTCTCCTTCTTCTATTTCTTCCTCTTCTTCTTTTTCTTCCTCTTCTTCATCTTTTTCTTCTTCCATTTGTTCATCTTCTTCTTATTCTTCTTTGCCTTCTTTTTCTTCTTCTTGTTCTTTGCCTTCTTCTTCTTCTTCACCTTCTTCTTCTTTTTCTCCTAATTCTTCTTCTTGTTCTTCCTCTTCTTCTTCTCCTCCTTCTTTCTATTCTTCTTCTTCTTCTTCTTCTTGTTATTTCTCTTCTATTTCTTCGTCTTCTACATCATCATCATCATCATATTCTTCTTTTTCTTCTTTTTCTTCTTCCTCATCACCTTCTTCTTCTTGTTCTTCTTCTTCCTTTTATTCTTCTTCTTCTTCTTCTTCTTCCTCTTCTTCACCTTCTTCTTCTTCTCCTTCTTCTTTCTCTTCTTTATCTCCTTCATCATCTTCTTTTTCTTTTGCTTCTTCTTCTTCACCTTCTTCTTCTTTACCTTCTTCTTCTTCCTTTTCACTGCCTTCTTCTTGTTCTTTGCCTTCTTCTTCTTCTTCGTGTTCTTCTTTTTCTGCTTCTTCTTCTTCTTCTTCCTCTTCTTCTTCTTCTCTTTCTCCTTCTTTATCTTCTCTTTCATCTTGATCATCTTCTTATGCTCCCTTCTTCCTCATCTTCATCATGATCATCTTCTTCTTCTTCTTCCTCTTCTTCTTCACCTTTTTATTATTATTATTCTTCTTCTTCTTCTCCTACTTCTTTTTCTCCTTCTTCTTCTTCTTTTCCTCACTCTTTTTCTTGCCCTTCTTCTCCTTCATCTTCTTCATCATCATCTTCTTCTTCTCCTCCTTTATCATCATCATCATGATCGTCATGATCAACTTCTTCTTCTTCTTCTTCTTCTTTTGTTTCACCTTCTAGTTCTTTGGCTTCTTCTTCTTCTTCTTCATCTTTTTCTTCATCATCATCATCTTCTTCTTCTTCTACTTCTTCTTTGTCTTCTTCTTCTTATTCTTCTTCAATTTCTACTTATTCTTCATCATAGGCTTCCTCTTTTTATTCTTCTTCTACTACTTCTTCTTCTTCTTAATATTCATTATCATCATCTTCTTCTTCTACTTCTTCTTCTTCTTCTTCTTTTATTATTCCGCTTCTTCTTCTACTTCTCCTTCTTTTTTATTTTCTTCTTCTTCTTCTTCTTCTTCTACATCTCCTTCTTCCACTTTTTTGCCTACTTTGTCTTCTTCTTTTTCTTCTTCTTCTTCTTTTCCTTCTTGTTCTTCTTCTTCTTCTTCTTCGACTCCTTCTTCTTCTTCTTCTTCCTACTCTTCTTCTTTTTCATCTTCTCCTTCTTCTTGTTTTTCTTCTTCTTCTTCTTCTTCTACTGCTCCTCCACCTCCTGTTTCTTCTCCTTTTCCTTGTTCTTCTTCTTCCTCTTCTTCTTCTTCTACTTCTTCTTGTTCAATTTCTTCTTCTTTTTCTTCTTCTTTTTGTACTTCTTCTAGCACTTCTTCTTCTTCCTCTTCTTTTTCTTCTTCTTCCTTTTCTTCTTCTTCTTAGTCTTTTTCTTCTTCTTCTTCTTCTTCTTCTTCTTCTTTGTCTTCTACTTCTTCTTCTTGATCTTCTTCTTCTTCTTCACCTTTTTCTTCTTCTTCACCTTTTTCATCTTCTTCATATTGTTTCTCAGCTTCTTCTTCTTCTTCTTCCTCTTCTTCTTCTTTTTCTTTATTTTCTTGTTTTTCTTCTGATTTTTCTTTTTTTTCCTCCTCATCTACATGTTCTACTTCTTTGTCTTCTACTTCTTATTCTTCTCTGTCTTCTTTTTCCACTTCTTCTTCTTCATCTTCTTTTTCTCATTCA
>JAIUJO010001514.1:15000-17500 GCA_023846275.1 Vanilla planifolia
CTTCGACTTCTTCTTCTTCTTCTTCTTCATCTTCTTCTTCATCTTCTTCTCTTTCTTCTTCTTAAAGTTCTTCTTCTTCTTCTTTTTCTTCTTCATCATCTTCTTCTTATTCTTCTTCTTCTCCTCCTTGTTCTTCTTCTTATTCTTTCTCCTCCTTTTCTTCTTCTTCTTTTTCATTTTCTTCTTCATCTTCTTCATTTTCTTCTTTTTTTCATCTTCTTCTTTCTCTTCTTCTTCTTCTATTTCTTCTTCTTTTTCTTCTTTGTGTACTTCTTCTTCTTCATGTTCTTCTTCTTCTTCTTCTTCTTCTTTTTCTTCTCCTTCTCCTTCTTCTCCTCCTTCTGCTTCGTCTACTTCTTCTTCTTCTTCTCCTTCTTCTCCTCCTTCTTCTGCTTCTTCTACTTCTTCTTCTTCTTCTTTCTTTCCTATTCTTAAATTTCTACTCCTCCTTCTTCTTCTTCTTCTTCGTGTCCATCTACTTCTTCCTCTTCCTCTTCTTTGTCAAAATCTCTTCCACTTCTTCTTCACCTCCTCCTTCTTCTTCTTCTTCATCTTCCTCTTCTTCTTCTTCCTCCACATCTTTTTCTTCTCTATCTACTTCTTTTTCGTCTTCTTCTTCTTTGTCTTCTTCATCTTCTTCTTCTTCTTCATCTTCTTTTTCCTTTTCTTTGTCTTCCTATTCTTCATCTTCTTCTTCTTTGTCTTCTTCTTCTTCCTCTTTTTCTTTGCCTTGTTCTTCTGTCTTTTTCATTTTTTTCTTCTTCTTTTACTTCTTCTTGTTCTCCTTCTTCCACTTTTTCTTCATCTTCTTCTTCTTTGTCTTCTTAATCTACTTTGTCTTCCTCTTCTTCTTCTTCATCAAATTCTTCTTCTTCTTCTTCTCGCTCATCTTCTTGTACTTCTTCTTCATCATCATCATCATCTACTTCTTCTACTTTTTCATTTTTCTTCTTTTTCTTCTCCTCCTCCTTCTTCTCCTTCTTCTTCTTCTTCCTTTTCCTCACCTTCTTTCTATTAATTTTCTTATTCTTCTTCTTCATATTCATCTTCATCTTTCTTGTTTTCTGCTTCTTCTTCTTCTTTTTCTTCGACTTCTTCTTCTTCTTCATCTTCTTCTTCTTCTTCTTCTTCTTAAAGTTCTTTTTCTTCTTTTTCTTCTTCTTCATCTTCTTCTTATTATTCTTCTTCTTCTCCTTCTTCTTCTTCTTATTCTTCCTCCTCCTCTTCTTCTTCCTCTTCATTTTCTTCTTTGTCTTCTTCATTTTCTTCTTCTTCTTTCTCTTCTTCTTCTTTTTCTATTTCTTTTTGTTCTTCTTTTTTTTGTGTACTTCTTCTTCTACCTCTTCTTCTTCTTCTTCTTCGTGTTCTTCTTCTTCTTCTTCTTTTTTTCTCCTCCTTCTCCTTCTTCTCCTCCTTCTACTTCTTCTACTTCTTGTTCTTCTTCTTCTCCTTCTTCTCTTCCTTCTTCTTCTACTTCTTCTTCTTCTTCATATTTCTTTCTTATTCTTCAACTTCTACTCCTTCTTCTTCTTCTTAATCTTCTTCTTCGTCTCCATCTTCTTCTTCCTCTTCCTCTTCTTTGTCTAAATCTTCTTCCACTTCTTCTTCTTTCTTCTTCTTATTCTTCTTGATCTTCTTCTTTGTCTTCTTCTTCTTCTTCTTCTTCTTCTTCTTCGACGACTTCTTGATTTTTTTCTTCTTCTTCCTATTGTACTTCTTCTCTTTCATCTTCTTCTCTTTCTTCTTCTTCTTCTTCCTCTTCCTCATCGTCTTCTTCTTGCTCCACCTTTTCTTCGTCTTGTTCTTCTTTGTCTTTTTCATCTTTTTCTTCTTCTTTTACTTCTCCTTCTTCTTCTTCTTCTTCTTCCTCTTTTTCTTCATTTTCTTCTTCTTCATCTTCTTCATCTACTTTGTCTTCTCCTTCATCTTCTTCTTCTTCTTCTTTCTCGTTTTCTTCTTCTTCTTCTTCTTCATCTTAATATTATCATTCTTATTCTTGTTCTTCTTCTTGTACTTCTTATTCTACTTCTTCTTCTAGCTATTGTTCTTCATCTTCTTTTCCTTTATTATCATCTTTTTCTTCTTCTTTTTTTCCTGTCTTCTTCTTCATATTCTTCTTCTTCTTCTTCTTCTTCTTCTTCTTCTTCTCCTTCTCCTTCTTCTTCTTCTTCTTGTTCATCTTCTTGTACTTTATCCTCTTCTTCTTCAACTTTTTCGTCTTCTTCAATATCATCATCATCATCTTATTCCTCTTCTTCTTCTACTACTTCTTTTTCTTCTTCCTCTTCTTCTTTTTCTTCCTCTTCCTCTTCTTCGTCTTCCTCTTCTTCATCTTCTTCTTCCTCTTTTTCCATGCCTTCTTCTTCTTTGTTTTTCCTCTTCTTCTTCATCTTCTTCTTCTTCTCTTTCTCCTTCTTCTTCTTCTTCCACTTCTTTTTAATCGTTTTCTTCATCATCATCATCTTCTTCTTCTTTGTCTTCTTCTTTTTCTTTTTCTTCT
>JAIUJO010001514.1:40000-45000 GCA_023846275.1 Vanilla planifolia
TTCTTCCTCTTCTTCTTCTTCTTCTTCTTCCTCCTCTTGCTCAACATCTTTTTATTCATCATCATCATCTACTTCTCCTTCTTCTTCTACTTTTTCTTCTTCTACTTATTCTGCTTCATCTACTTTTTGTTCTTCTTCTTCTTCTTCTTCTCCTTCTTCTTCTTCTTCTTCTTCTTCTTCGTCTTCTTCTTATTCTACTTATTCTTCTTCTTATTCCTCTTCTTCTTCCTTTTCTTCTACTTCATAATATTATTATCATTTTTATTATAATTAATACCATTATTATTAATATTATTGTTATAATTATTATTATTATTATTGTTGTTATTGTTATTATAATTATTATTATTATTCTTCCTCATCTTCTTTTTCTTCTTCATCTACGTTTTTTCTTCTTCGTCTTTTTCTTCTTCTTCTTCTTCCTTATCTACTTCTTATTCCTCTCCTTCTACCTTTACTTCTCCTTCTTCTTCTTCATCATCTTCATTCTCTCCTCCTTCGTCTTCTCCTTCTTCCTCATTTTCTTCTTCTACATCTCCTACTTGTTCTTGTTCTACTCCTTTTTATTCTTCTTCTTCTTCTTCTACTTGTACTTCTTCTTCTTCTTCTTTTCTTTGCCTTCCACTCTTTCAACCTCTTCTACTGCTTATTCTTCTACTTCTTCTTCTTCTTTTTCTTCTTCTTCATCTACTTCTTTTTATTCTTACTCTTCTTCTTCTTCAACTTCTTCTTTTCATTCGTCTTCTTGTTTTTTTTCTTCATCTTCTTCTTCCTCTTCCACTCCTTTTTCTTCTTCTACTTCTCGATTTTCTTTTTCTTTATCTTCTTTTGTTCTTCTTCTTTTTCTTCTTCTTCTTCTTCTTCTTATTCTTCTTCGTCTTATACTTCTTCCTCTTAATCTTCTTCCTCTTATTATTCTTCTTCTTCTCCTTCTTCTTCTTCTTCTTCTTCTTCTCCTTCTCCTTCATCTTCATCTTCTTCTTCTTCTTCAACTTCTTCTTCTTCTTCATTTGGTTCATCTTCATTTTTTTCTTATTATTATTATTATTATTATTATTCTTCTTCTTCTTCTACTACTACTACTAGTACTATTACTACTTTTTCTTCTTCTTCTTCTTCTTCTTATCCTTCTCCTTCTTCTACTTCATTATCTTCTTCATCTACTTCTTCTTCTTGTTCTTCTATATTTTTCTATTTCTTCTTCTTCTTCTCCTACTTATTATTATTATTATTATTATTACTACTATTCTTCTTCTTCTTCTTCTCCTTCTTTCTCTTCTCCTTCTTCTTCTTCTTCTTCTTCTTCTAATTTTTCTACCAATTCTTGTTCTTCTACATTTCCTTATTCTTTTTCTTCTTCTTCTTCTTCGACTTCTTCTTCTTCTTATTCTTCCTCTTCTTTTTCTTCTTCTGTTTGTCCTTCTTCTTCCTCTTGTTCAACCTTTTCTTTTTCTTTTTCTACTTTTTCTTCTTTTTCATTCTTTTTCAACTTCATCTTCTCATTATTATTATTATTATTATTCCTCATCTTCCTCTCCTTTTTCTTCTCCTTCTCCTTCTTCTTCTTCTTCTTTACTTCTTCATCTTCTTCTTGTTCATCTCCTTTTTCTTCTTCCTCGTCTTCTTCTTCTTCTTATTCTTCCTCTTCTTTTTCTTCTTCTGTTTGTCCTTCTTCTTCTCTTGTTCAACCTTTTCTTTTTCTTTTTCTACTTTTTCTTCTTTTTCATTCTTTTTCATCTTTATCTTCTCATTATTATTATTATTATTATTATTCCTCATCATCCTCTCCTTTTTCTTCTCCTCCTCCTTCTTCTTCTTCTTCTTTACTTCTTTATCTTCTTCTTGTTCATCTCCTTTTTCTTCTTCCTCGTCTTCTTCTTCTTATTATTATTCTTCTTCTTCTTCTTCCTCTTCTTCTTCCACTTTTTGTACTTCTCCTTCTTCTTCTTCTTCTTTTTCTTCTTCTTTTCATCTTCTTCTTCATCATCATCATCTTCTTATTCATCTTCTTCTTATTCTTGTTCTTCTTCTTCTTCTTGTTGTTTTTCTTCATATTTTTTTTTGCCTTCTTCTTCTTCTTCCTCTTCTTCTTCAACTTCTTCCTCCTCTTCTTTTTCCTTTTCTTCATTTTCTTCTTTTACTACTACTGCTTTTTCTTCTTCATCATCTTTTTCTTTTTCTTCATCTTCTCTCTTTCCTTGCACTTCTTCTACTTCTTCATCTTCTTCCTCTTCCACTTCTTATTCATCATCTTCTTCTTTTTCTTCTTTTCTCCTTCTTATTCTCCATTTTCTTCTTCTTATTATACTTCATCTTATTATTATTATTATGATTACTATTATTATTATTTCTTCTTCTTCTTCTTCGTCTTCTTCCTCCTCCTCTTCCTCCTCTTCTTCTTCTACTTCTTCACCTTCTTCTACTTCTTCCTCCTCTTCTTCTTCATCTTCATCTTCTTCTTCTTTTTCCTCTTCCTCTTCTTCTTCTTCTACTTCGTCTTATTGTTCTTCTTCTCTATCTTCATCTTATTCTTCTTCTTTTTCTTCTTCCTCTCCTTTTCCTTCTACTTCTTCTTCTTCTACTTCTTCATCATCTTTCTCTTATTCTTCATATTTTTGTTATTATTTTTATTATTATTAATCTTATTATTACTCTCCCTCTTCTTCTTCTTTCTCTTCTTCTTCCTCTTCTTCATGTATATTTTTTTCCTTTTTGGCTTTTTTCTTCTTCTTCCTCATCTACTTCTTCCTCTTCTTCTTCTACTTCTTTTCTTCTTCATCATCTTCTTCTACTTCATCTTCTTTCTCTCCTTCTTCTTCTTCTGCTTCTTCTACATCTTCTTCTTCCACTTCTTCTTCTCATTGTTCTACTCCTTTTTCTTCTTCTTCATCTTCTTCTTCTTCTTCTTCTTCTTTTATTTCCTCCTCTTCATCTTATTCTTAGTATTCCTCTTCTTCTACTTGTTCCTCTTTTTTTCTTCTTCCTCTTCTTCTTTTTCTTCATCTTATTCTTCTTCTTTTTCTTCTTCTTCTTCTTATTCTTCTTCTTTTTCTTCTTCTTCTTCTTGTTCTTCTTCTTCTTCTTCTTCTTCTTTTTCTTCTTCTTCTTTTCTTCTCCTTATTCTTCTTCTTCTTCTTCTTCTTCTTCTTCTTCTTCTTCTTCTTCCTCTTCTTCTTCTTCTTCTCCTTCTTCTTATTCTTTTTCTTTTTCTTCTTCTTCTTCTTCTTCTTCATCTTCATCTTCTTCTTCTGATTCTGATTCTTCTTCTTGTCATTCTTCTTCTTCTTCTTCCTCATCTTCAACTTCTTCTTTTACCCATTCTTCTTCTTCATCATCATCATCATCATCTTCTTCTTCTTCTTTCTTCTCTTTTTTTTTCTTTTTCTTCTACTTCGCCTTCTTCGTCTTCTTCCTCTTCTTCTTCTTTACTATCGTCATCCACTTCTTCTTCTTTTTCTACATCTTCTACTTCAAAGTCTTCGTCATCTTCTTCTTCTTTTTCTTTTTCTTCTTCTTCTCCTACTTCTTCTTCTTACTCTTCTACTTCTTCTTCTTCCTCCTCTCCATCTTCTTCTTCTTCCTCCTCTTCTTCTTCCTCATCTACTTCTTTTTTTTCTTATTTTTATTCTTCCGCTTCTTCTTCTACTACTACTACTATTACAACTTCTTTTTCTTCTTCTCCTCCTTTTTCTTCTAGTTATACTTCTTCTTCTTCGAGTTTTTTGGACTTCTTGTCATTATTATTATTATTATTATCTTTATTATATTATTATTACAATTCTTCCTGTTCCTTTTCTTTTTCTCTTTCTTCTTGTTCTTGTTCTTCTTCTTCTTCTTCTTCATCTTCATCTTCTTCTTTTTATTCTATTTTATCTTGCTCTCCCTCTTCTTCTTCTTCTCCTCCATCTTCTTCTTCTTCTTCTTCTTATATTTCTACATTTTCTCGTTCTTCTCCTTATTCTTCTTCTTCTACTAATTTTTCTTGTTATTTTTCTTCTTCTCCTTCAACTACTTCATCCTCTACCTCTTCATCTTTTTATTCTTCTTTTTCTTCTTCTCCTTTTCCTTCCTCTTCTTCTTCTTCTTTCTTTTGTTATTCTACTTCATCTTCTTCTTCTACTTCTTCTTCATCTTCTTTTTCTTTTTTTGTTATAACAATCATTGTTAATATTTTCTTCTCCCTCCTCCACTTCTTCTTATTACTTTTCTTGTTCTTGTTCTTATTCTTCTTCTTCTTATACTACTTCCCCCATTTCTTTTTCCTCTTCCTCCTTTTTCTTCTTCTTCTTCTACAACTTTTTCTTCATCTTAATGATTTTCTTTTTCTTCTTGTCCTTCTTCTTTTTCATGTTCTGTATTTCCTTCTTCTTCGTCTTCATCTTCTGCTCCATCTTCTACTTCTTCTTCTTCTTCTTCTTCCTCTCCTTCTTCTTCAACTCCTTCGCCTACTTCTTCTTCTTCTGCTCCTTTTTATTTTAATTCTCCATTTTCTTTTTCATGCTTCTTCTCTTCTTCTTCATCTTCTTCTTCTTCTTCTTCTTCTTCTTTATCTTTTTCTTCTTTTACTACTTTTTTCTTCTCTCCATCTTTTTCTTCGTCATCTACCCCTTTTTTGTCTTCTGCTTCTTCTTCTTCTTCTTCTTCTTCATCTTCATCTTCTTCTTTTTCTTCTTCTGCTTCTTCTTCTTCTTCTCCTTCTTCTTCCTCTTCTCCTCCTTATTCCTCTTCTTCTTTTCTTCTTCTTCTTCTTCTTCTTTTAATGCTCTTCTTCTTTTTGTTCTTTTTCTTCCTCTTCTTCTTCTTTTCCTTCTTCCATTTCTTCCTCTACTTCCTCTTTTCTTCTTATTCTACTTCTTCTTCTTCTACTTCTTTTTCTTCTTCGTTTTCATCTTCCTCTTCTTCTTCTTCTACTACTTCTTCTTCTTGTTTTCATTCTTCTTCTTCTTCTTCTTCTTATTGTTATTATTATTATTTTTCTTCTCTTTCTTCTTCTTCTTCTT